>CAUYPO010110832.1:0-21537 GCA_963574435.1 Cheirogaleus major
GAGGCTGAGGCAGAAGGATTGCTTGAGCCCAGGAGTTTGAGGTTGCTGTGAGCTAGGCTGACGCCACGGCACTCTAGCCCGTGCAACAGAGTGAGACTCTGTCTCAGAAAAAGAAAATTATGTAATGGCATTGAAGAATTCAGAAAACTGCTGAATTCACTTAAACAAAACTAAACTCTGTTCCAAGCCACTGGGATTTGGTTAAGGTGAATCTGAAGCCCATCTGCCAATCATCATACAGCCTCCTGAGAACCTTAGACCTATGCTATGGTTTGAATATGATGTCCCCCAAAAGTTCCTGTGTTGGACGTTTTTAATGTAACCGTATTAAGAGGTGGGGCCTTTAAGAGGTGATTGGATCATGAGGGCTGACCCCTCACAAATGGATTAATGCTGTTATCTTGACAGTGAGTTTTGGAGGGAGTAAATTAGCTCTCCCAGGAGTGAGTAAGTTCTTGAAAGAGAAGGTTGTTATAAAAGCAAGCTCAGCTTGCTCTTGGGTCTCTTTCACATGCACTGCTTGCCATTGTGTTTTTATATCATGTTATGATACAGTAAAAAAACCCTTGGCCTCTCCAGCCTCCAGAACCATGAACCAAATAAACTTCTTTAATTTATAAATTACCAAGTCTCAGATATTCTGTTATAGCAACAGAAAATGGACTAAGACACCTGGAGAAGCAAGCTCAGTATGATGTTCTAATAATGGAATTGGATACCTTGATGAGCCACAGGTCAAATGTGAAAGTCACCATCAATATAAAAAGCTAGGAGCCTTGGTCAAATTACATGCTTTTAACCACTTCGGTACCAGTATCGACTATAGTCGACAGCCACAGATGAACGGGCACAGCGACTTTAGCCAACAGCCATGATATGACTTTTCTAATTTTTCATTTATCAAAATAAAATTGTGAACATTTAAAAATAACATAATGAAAACATATATGTATATGTTACCTATTCTAATTTATATTACAAGTAAAGCTGCCTGTAAAGTAAAACAAGCTTTCAGTGCTTTAAAGCTTTCCTCATCACACAAGAGCAAAACGGATCTGTCGTCAATGCACAGCACAAACTGTCGTGCGGACTGTGAGTGCCAGCTGTGGGCAAGGTACCGAAGTGGTTAAGTTAAATATATATATATATATAAATTTCAATGTAGGGATATCTCTATGAATTTGAATGGTTTAGAACAAGAGTTATTAACCTGAGGGTTGGAACCAACCTCAAATGTGTTCATTTTCATAGTGCGAATGTTCGTTGCATTCATCACATCCTTAAGGGGTTCATGGCCTCCAAAAGGCTTCAGAACCCCTGTTTTAGAAGAAAGGCAAGATTAAAATCAAGATATTATTTTACATAGTTATAAATGCATTAAGTAAAAATATCAAATAACTTCCATTTCAGCAAACAGCAAGAAAAAATGTCGGCTATTGTAAATAATCATCACATGATTATCAACCACATTTAAACACTAATATAGATAATACTATTCCAGTATTTCAGGTATGTATCAAGTATTTACTCTAATATACATACAACAAGTACATCAGGAATAGAAGAATGTTCAAATACAGATTTTAACCTGGATGGCAAACTACTGATAGACTTACTTCCATTATTGTCTAAGAAAAACTTAAATCATGTAATGTAAAGGCAATACCAAATACAAATCAAATCACTACTGAACATAGTGTTTCAGTTATAACACCTCATTTTCTTATATTAGATAAGAAAAATAAATTATTGTACATGCTTCATAGCAGATTGATTAAAAGATATACTGGGGAAACTCCTTTCATAGCCAGATTTTGCAGCCAAAATTCAGAGCTTGGATTTTTTAAGCCAGGACCCATTCAGAGTACTCCAAGAATAGTTCTCAAATTGCTGAAAAGCATC
The DNA here is from genome assembly GCA_963574435.1 of Cheirogaleus major. Lineage (NCBI taxonomy): Eukaryota > Metazoa > Chordata > Mammalia > Primates > Cheirogaleidae > Cheirogaleus > Cheirogaleus major. The sequence continues at coordinate 1,903 of CAUYPO010110832.1, forward strand.
ACTTCCATAAATCTATTTTGGAAATGGATTTTAAAAATTAGAAGATTTGAGTCAGCCATACACAAACCAACCAAGTTCTTATATTATGTACTCTGTTTGGTTTTTTTACATTTAAGATATAATTCATTTATTCATTTGACAAATATTTATTGAGCTTCTGCTATATGCAGGCAGTGATCTCAGAGCTAGGATTATAGCAGTGAACAAAACATACCAAAAATATACAAGTAATACATATGCTCATTGGAAAACATTCAGATACAGAAGTGCACAGAATTAAAAAATCAAACTTGTTCTCCTTAAGTCCCACCCCCATCTCAGTTCCTTCCTTGTAATTAATGGCTACCAGTTATACATATTTTCTTCTAGACCTTTTCTGTTCATTTAAAAAAAGAAACACCTACATAGGATTTTAAAAACAATTTTATTGAGATGTAATTTACACACCGTATATATGTATATACATACTATAAAATTCACTTATATAAAGTATATAATGAATTTTTTTACAATGCAGGGTGTCCAACACCATAATCTAGTAAGTAAATTTTTAAATTAGAAATTGATATATTATTTTTGAATTTAAAATTTCACTTCTCTAGATTATGGTGATATATAGATATATACTTATATATAACTTTCCTTTTTTCAGTCAGTACTAAACTTTGGAGATGTTCTCTCCACATCAGTATAGGTAGATTTGTGATTACTTTCTAAAGAGAGGAATGTGTCTCTTGTCAGATTCCTTAGAAAAAGGATGCTAAAGACAGCAATTAGATAGAATTGTTTATGGTAACAAATAATTATCATAATTCAATATGCAAAGAGAAGTTATTAATAGTTGATTTACAGAAAGTCTTAAGATTCCAAAAATCAACAGGAAAAAAAGCATAGGCAATATTAAAACATACATACACAAAACTAGCAATTTTGGTTATCTTGAAATAATAACAATATGAATAGCTAACAGTTATATAACTTTTACTATATGCTAGACAGTGTTCTAGAAGCTAAACGTATAGGAAGTCTTTAAGTCCTTACAACAATTCCCTAAAGTATTTACTCATTATATAGATGTGGAGACTAAGGAACAAGGGCTTCGGTAATTTATCCACTAAACTAAAAAGTTAAAAAGAGGCAGAGTTGGGCTTCAGATTCAGGCAGGTTTTGGCCGCTCTGGGTGGGCTTCAGAGCCCACACTCTTAACTGATTTGATGGGATGCAGGGGAGTGAAGGAGAGGGGATACAAATAAATAGATAAAAGTTTATGATAGGCCGGACGTGGTGGCTCACGCCTGTCATTCTAGCACTCTGGGAGGCTGAGGCGGGCGGATCATTTGAGCTCAGGAGTTTGAAACCAGCCTGAGCAAGAGCGAGACCCCCGTCTCTACTGAAAATAGAAAGAAATTAATTAGCCAACTAAAAATATATAGAAAAAATTAGCCGGGAATGGTGGCGCATGCCTGTAGTCCCAGCTCCTTGGGAGGCTGAGGCAGAAGGATGGCCTGAGCCCAGGAGTTTGAAGTTGCTGTGAGCGAGGCTGATGCCACGGCACTCTAGCCCGGGCAAAAGTGAGACTGTCTCAAAAAAAAAAAAAGTTTATGATAAATGAAAATGGCGTAACATAGGTAAAGTATTTAGCACAGTGGCTGATTCCTAGTAAGTGCCCAATAAAAGTATATGAATAAATAATAAATCATTATATTATTAATTAAATAATAAATCATTATTATATTTTGTATTGTATTTTTCAGGGAGAATGTTTCTCTTCTATTAGGAAAGTTAACATTTCTGTTGCCAGCCTAAGGGTTTAATGAGCTGTCTGCATTTGGGGCTGCTACGATTCACCTCCTAGGTGCTAAGCACAAGCACTGCAAAGGTAAAGGAGACTATGTCTGAGCTCAAAGAAGTTGCAGCTGGGAAAACAATATTACCTTTATTATTACGTTTATTATTGTTTTCCTCCAGATCCAGGCGCCGGAGGCCAGTTCAAGGCTGCAGTGCACTGTGGCTGCACCTGCGAAGAGCCACTGGGACTCCAGCCTCGGCCACATATTGAGACCCTGTCTCGAATGAATGAATGAATAAACAAATGTATATACTGATGCTTTGGGTGAACCAATGGAGAAATCAGCATTATTTAGGGGAGTCAAAGAAGGCTTCCAAGAAGAAGGAAACCTTGAGACAGCAGTTGGGAGATAGGTAGAGTCAGAGCATGAGTAATCTTACATGCCTTTTAAGAAATTTGGGTTTTGTCTGAAAGATAATGTGGAGCCATTATGAAGGAACAAAATAGGATGGACCAGGAGGGAAGGACAGTTAGAAGGCTGGATGTGAATTACCCTATCCCAGCTGATGACAAAGACTCCACCCAAAACATCTGCTGTTCTTGCTAGTTGGTTTCTTATCTTTTGACTCATAAAGTTACTTTGTCTTCAAGTTTCTGAATCACAATGTGATGTCAACTAAAGATAATCTTTTATGTCTGAAATTTGTTTTTCATGCTTAATATTAAGCATCTTTTCAGTGCTCTAGAAACTTCTTTTCAAAACATCAGAGACCTATGATAAAGCTAGACAAAAAAGGATTCCTTGACAGATTAATGCTCTAAAATGAAAACAAAACAAAACAAAACACCAAAGAAAGGATTCTTCAATTTAGAGATGCCCAAGGGGGTAATTTAAAACCAAGTTTGACAACCAGCAACTCCCCAGCACATCAAAGTCATAGCTGTGGTGAAAAGAAAAGTTTAGAGGAGGGGAAGGTTTAGGTTAGGTTTAGATTCCAGTTTCCTTGCACTAGAGGTTACCCTTAGGGATGAATAACAGATAAAGTCCCCCTTTTGCAAAGCGTGCTCAAACAGAAGGAGTTGCAGGGTAACCCTGATTAAAAACAAGGAGAAGGCTGGGCTGGGCCTCACACCTGTAATCCCAGCACTTTGGGAGGAGGAAGTGGGAGGATTGCTTGAGGGCCAGGAGTTTAAGATCAGCCTCGGCAACATAGGGAAACTGTGTCTCTACCTAATAATAATGATAATAATGATATGAAACCAGGGAGGAGAAATACCAGATAATACTGAGCAAAGACTGGAGCTGGAGGTGAGAGAGGGAAGAAGAGAAGCAATGTGTCTATAAAACAGTTCTTTTTTCTTTCTTTTTCTTTTTTTTGAGACAGAGTCTCACTCTGTTGCCTGGGCTAGAGTGCCATGGTGTCAGCCTAGCTCACAGCAACCTCAAACTCCTGGGCTCAAGCAATCCTCCTGCCTCAGCCTCCTGGGTAGCTGGGACTACAGGCATGCGCCACCATGCCCGGCTAATTTTTTTATATATATATGTATTTTAGTTGTCCAGCTAATTTCTTTCTGTTTTTTTAGTAGAGATGGGGGTCTTGCTCTTGCTCAGGCTGGTTTTGAACTCCTGAGCTCAAAGGATCCCCCTGCCTCGGTCTCCCAGAGTGCTAGGATTACAGGTGTGAGCCACCGCGCCCGGCCTATAAAACAGTTCTTGCCTTTTTTTTTTTTTTTTTGATAAATAATCTGTTTATCACATTAACTGGCAAAAATGAAGTAATATTGTGAATTCACATTTCCAAATACCAACTATTTTACTTTTTACCTTTTTATTATGAAAAATTGCAAGCAAAGTCAAGAAAATATAATAAAAACCCATCGTCCAATTTCAACAATCCTCAACCCATGGCCAGGCTTGTTTTCGAGGCACTACCGCCTCCTGGGTTACTAGGAGGCAGGCATTCCACCTGTAAGTCCTCAGTGAGTACCAGCCTGGGTCCAGCATTTGTCTTCCCTCACTCTCGTCCTCTCAGGCAGGAGTCCAAGGACAGTAAGGCGGCAGATCTGAGGACAGCAGAACAGTCTCCACAGAAAGCCCAAGCTGGCTGACAAAGGGAGAGTGAGACACGACCAACTAAGGCTCCCACCCCTCCCGCCCCTTCTAGGTGGCAGGCCTTGGCAGGGTGGGGCAGGTTTACAAACCTAGGGGACGAGAGGAGGGGGATCTGGGCTGGAAGTATTTAGGATCTGCTGACGTCCTTTCTGGCTTCTGGACTGAAGGGCACATTCTCCTCAGCTGTGGAGAGGTTTAGAGCAAGAGGAAGCAGGAATTCGACTGGGGAAAGGTCAGTTGTGTTCCGGCAATCACCCAAGTGTGGTGCTGAGGATACACTCGTAATTGACTGACTGAGCAAATGTTTATCCCTCGTCCATCACCAACCTGTAAATCAATTTATAGCCACAACTACCCTCATTCTTTTCCTCCAATCTCACACAAAGACGTGTCCCTCTTGTTCTTAGCCAACACATCCACCTCCACCTCGGCGGGTACCTTCTCGGCGACACACCTAGGTGCTGTGCGTCTGTGCACACTCCAGCCGCTTCTGTGGCCTTCTGCCTTCCCTCCCCTCCAGCTCCCCGTCACCTGGCTAGGACTGGGCATTCTTCAAAGCCTCACCTTCTTGGGAAACCTTCTGTGACTTGCTGCCTTCCCGCTGAGTTAGGTGCGCTCCTCCTGACTCCTGGTACACCTGGAGCCTCTACCTGCAGGTGCGTCACCCTGGGGTGTGCATTGCCCACTCCCAGCTGCCTGATGCCCCAAGGCAGATGCTGAGTCTTTTATGTATGTATGTATGTATGTATTTATGAGACAGAGACTCGCTCTGTTGCCCGGGCTAGAGTGCCGTGGCATCGGCCTAGCTCACAGCAACCTTAAACTCCTGGGCTCAAGGGATCCTTCTGCCTCAGCCTCCCGAGTAGAGTAGCTGGGACTACAGGCACACACTACCACGCCTGGCTAATTTTTTAGTTGCTCTGCTAATTTTTCTATTTTTAGTAGTAGAGACAGGGTCTTCCTCTTGCTCAGGCTGGTGGAGACTGAGTCTTACTTCTCTTGAACCCCTAGCTCTCATGGTGATCACTCAGAAGGTGCTTAGGGGCCGAGCGCGGTGGCTCACGCCTGTAATCCGAGCACTCTGGGAGGCCGAGGCGGGAGGATCGCTCAAGGTCAGGAGTTCGAGACCAGCCTGAGCAAGAGTGAGACCCCTGTCTCTACTAAAAATAGAAAGAAATTAGCGGAACAATTAAAATATATAGAAAAAATTAGCCAGGCATGGTGGCGCATGCCTGTAGTCTCAGCTACCCGGGAGGCTGAGGTAGGAGGATCACTTGAGCCCAGGAGTTTGAGGTTGCTGTGAGCTAGGCTGAAGCCATGGCACTCTAGCCTGGGCAACAGAGTGAGACTCTGTCTCAAAAAAAAAAAAAAAGAAAAGAAAATTATGGGGCTACAAAGATGAATAAAAACCAGCCCTACTCGCAGCAGCTCAGTCTATGGAGAAGCATCCCCCTACACAAAAAGACCAGGGTGCTTGCCTACTTTTCTTGAGAGGGTTCCCATCACATTCAAGGTAAAACTCCAAGTTCTTTGCAATGGCATACAAGGCCCCTCTAAGCCTACCTCCCTCTCCATTGCAGTCTTCTGCCACTCACTAATAAGAGCACAATCCCTGACTACAAAGTGAGCTTCTCCAAGTCCCCTCCGGGATTCTCTTCCAGTCACCTGGAATTTCAATTCCTAATCTAATTGGCCACCTAGTGGCTAATTGGCCACTTCCTGCTCATCCTTGGAGACACAGCTGTAGTGTCACTGCCTGTGTGAAGGGCGCCCTGGCCCTAAACCTGGGTGGGGGCCATGGCACCTCATACATGCACCCAGAGGTGGCACCTCGAACCCAGTATTATCTTCTCCTCTAGACAGGAAGATTCCTGGGAGCAAGAACTGCTTTTTTCATCCTTGCATCCCTAGCAATCAGCACAATGTCTGGCACATAATTAGTGCCTCAATAAATGTTTGATGAATGACTGAATGAGGAAATAAAGTATCTGGTTCCTTTAGCTTCTGTCACCGCAGAAGCATACACGGATACTTCACACTCACTGTGTGGGCTGAGGAAGACTGGCACTGCAGAATTAGCATGTCAAGAGACCAACCAAGCTTGTTTTGCCGGTTGTAGAGTAAGCAAATCTCTAGTCCAGGACACCCTTCTTCCTCTGGTTTAACTTCTGAGAGAGTGGCTACTTGCACAGAAGACATCCCTACGCACCCAGTCATCAATTAATGAGAGCCAGAAAATGCAACGGAGCGGCTGGCTATGGCCTGAGCCATTGCTCCCACTTCATACTGTATAGAAAATGAAATCTCAGTGTAATGTGTTCCTTGTTATTCCCAGTCGGGTTCTAATTCATGGAGTTAGAGTCACATTATCCCCAAAATAAAAGCTAATCTAAGAAAGTTGTTTTTACACCATAGTCTTATGGAGCTGAAAATGACAAAAAAGTAGACCTCTAAAAACACTCCTCTGTCATCTGTTTCATCCTTGAGTTCAGTTAAAACTGCTCCTAGTCTTCTCTAGTTTGTCTTGAACATTTTCCTAAAGGTATCCTGGCTAAATTTCCCCTCCCCGTCACTTTTCAATAGTCAGAATATGCGAAAATATTTTTTCACATTAACCATTCACTAGTCATGCTTTCGGAAATCAAGCTCAATAACAGCACCACCATGCTGACTTGCGTAATTATCTTCCTGCTCCAGTTCCTGATCAGAGACACTTTTTTTTTTTTTTTTTAAGAGACAAGATCTTGCTCTGTTGCCCAGGCTGGAGCAATCATAGCTCACTGCAGCCTCAAACTTCCGGCCTCAAGCAATCCTCCCGCCTCAGCCTCTTGAAATGCTGGGATTGCAGGCATGAGCCACGGGGCCCAGCCCAGACGCACCTTTCATATCTAAAATATATGTATGCATTAATCCACTATTCTTAATTTCAATTCCAAAGCCAAGATGTAAAGACCTATTCATGTTTAACTCTTGACCTTTGCCTGGGGCATAATGACAATGTGATAATGGAAAAATAGGAGTGCAAAATTTTGGTCTTTGAGGAACTTGCAAAATTGATGGGCGAGACAAAATGCAGATACTTTAGTGAAGAAATATCAGCAATAATATTTTCAACATATGCAATGCCCTGCTGAACCCACGCACATTCATTGGATCTAAAATAATCCTAAGATGCAGACACTATCTTCTTCATTTCCCACAGTAAGAAACTGAAGCTCTGAATTGTTAATGTCTTAACCGAGATCTCTGGAGGTTATCTGTCCACTCTCAGTTTTAACTCTCACGTATTGGACATAATAGTGTATTTCTTATCCCACACCTCTGTCCTGAGAAAGCCAAACTTTTCTGTAAAATTGCTTGTCAACGTCACCTGTCCCATAGGCCTCTCCACCTCCCTGAAACCTGAACGACGGAACAACCAGGTTCCCTCTTCTTCCACCACTTCCTGCCTCAGTGTAACCCAGCTCATGGCCCCAGCCAGGGATCCGGAAGCTTTGTTCCAGTGTACAGATAGGACACACGACAGATCCTCTACAAGGATTTGCCGTATGAGTGATTTAATGAGCAAATGAGTGCGTGGGGGTGGTCATCCCCGACTCTTCCCTCACCCTTAACCAGAAGATTAATTGATCATAAAATCCTGCTGTTTCAACATCATAAATCTCTCTCAAATCCTTTCCCCCTTTTTAATCCCCACCTTGCCTCCCTGGCTGGATTGTGTCAAGGCTAAAATGAGATTAATACACATAAAAGTATTTTGCAAAGAATAAACCTCTGGGAAAAAAAGAAAGGATAAATCCCTCTGGAATCTGTTACTAAACTTACCAGCACCCGTTTGTCTATTCCTTTTAAGCTATGATTTCTTTTTTGTGTGTGTGCTCCTGACCTTGTTGTTTTCTCTGCCATGGCTTCCAGAGGCTCATCACTCAGCTGGTATGAAAATGCCGCTGGTCTCTGTGTGCTGGCTTAGCAGCGCTGTTATGTCTCTTTTATGTGGCTCGCTTCTCCTCACTTCTCAGAGGAAGATCTAGCTCCTGAGAAGGCTTTGAAGCTCCTCACGAAAAGGAGCTGTTACGAAGCTTTTGTAGCTTCCACAGCCCCTCATACGACCTTAAGTATATAGTAAATGCTTAAACAAATGCTTATTGATTGAGAGATCAATTCTCCTCCATCCTTCCTTAATCAGGCCTCTCCCTCCCTGCTATCCCAACTTTCTCCCTGAATTCTATTCCTTATTCTTCAACATGTGTTGTTTATATCAGGAACATTTCTTCCTAAGATATTTGAAAACAGATGTGTAGATTAGCTGATTGATAGGAACTTTTGAAAAGTTGCTCATTTCTTTTTTTTTGAGGCAGAGTCTTGCTCTGTTGTCCAGGTTGGAGTGCAGTGGCATCATCATAGCTCACTGCAGCCTCGAGCTCCTGGGCTCAAGTGATCATCCTGCCTCAGCCTCCCAAGTAGCTGGGACTACAGGTGTGCACCACCACGCTTGGCTAATTTTTTTTGTCCTTGTTTGTAGAAACACTGCCTTGCTCTTGCTCAGGCTGGTGTCGGTCGAACTACTGACCTCAAGCAATCCTCTCTCCTCAGCCTCCCAAAGTGCTAGGATTACAGGCGTGAGTCACCGCGCCCAGCCATCATTCTTTTAAATGTACTAAGTGAATAAGGGTGGAAGAGCCAGACTCTGACAGATTATCTGTCACGCTGAAATAATAGTTTTACATATATAGTGCTTATAAATGTACACCGGACACCAAGTATAATGGCAATTGAAACACCTGGAACACTGCCAGTAGCGATTTCAGAACTAAAGAAAAATAGGGCATTGATGTTTTCCTCTTTATCGCACACTACAGCATATCAGTCACCAAGTCTTGCTTCTCTCTGTGAAATGTCTGTTAAAGGTGGCATTTCCTTTGGGGACCGTGTCACCATCTCAGGCCTGGCCTTACACGTCCCTTCCAACTCTATCGCCTCAGCTTCTTACCTTGGCCTTTGGTCTCTCCTCACCCTAACACAGTTTACTCGAAGCCCCAGGCTACCTGCCCCAAACACTGATTTCATCAAGCTGTCCCACTGCCCAACCCACACCTCCAGGGCTTCCCTAGTACTCAGAGGACGGTGCACAATCTCCTTAGCCGGATTTCCAAGGACTTTTCAATCAAAGCCTACCTTCTTGGTCTAACATCTCTGACTCTTCTTTCCAGGGATGTCTTTGAGCTGTCCTTTAAGATCTAAACTTGTTACCTGAGATTTACCTAGTTAAATCCACACACAATGACGTAATCAGCAGGTATAAATTAAGAGAATGCCTGCTCTGTAAAAGAGTGGCTGAAGAGCCTGGGAGAGCCCAAACTCCAATCAAAACCTGGGAGTAATATCGCAGAAGTATGATTCAAAAGTGATTGTAATCTAGTGAGTCGAAGCAAACACTGAACCAAGTGTGGGGAGCAGCGTGGCTAGAAATGGGAGCCCAAGGAGTGGGAAGTGGACAACGCCCATCTGTTAAGTCATCGAGAACGTCTATCCATGTCTCTCGAGGAATGAACGTGATGGTTCAGGCTCTGATGCCAGTAAACACTGAAATCCCCTAACAATACCCTTCCCTGGTTCGTGATGCCAGAGCAGTCGTGTAGCAGTCTGGTTTCCCCTGGCGTGGGCCCTGCTCAGCCAGACAGGCTGCCAATCATAGTTGCTCTTGCAGAACAAGTGCGTTGGCCTTGAGGTGTGTGCACATGTGTGCATCATCAGTTTTGGTGAGCTTGGCTAAAGTGCGGCCACTGCTGAGAAATGGAGTCACTTCCATCCGACAATAATAATGATATTAACGAATAAAATAAATCAAGTTTCTGAGCCTGAGGAACAGCTCCAGGACCACAGTGACCTGACTGAGCTAAGTGTGCCTTAAAGAGGCCTCTGGGTGGACACAGCTCGCTCACCTGTTGGGCCAGTCCCCTGCACCCCCCTACACTGAGTGCACCATTACAAAACCACGTGACCAAATACACCACTATCCCACTCTGGCTTCCAATTTCTCTGCAGACGCTCCAATTTTTGGCTTTCTGGTTACTTTTCACTTGCTTTGAAGAAGATCTCTTCCATTGCTCCTTTCCGGTTTGACTCCTATCTCCCCGGGACCCCCTGCTTCAGAAGTCACCCCGCACGAATGCCCCCAGTGGATGCCGTGCGCGTGCTCGTTGTGACACTGCACCTCCCCACAGGTGTATGGGCACTTACGTCTTCTCCGGGCAGGATCAGTATCTTCCTACCCACATTCCTAGGGCCTAGCACAAGGTAGGGGGAACTTGAATAAACAAGCACCGAATTGATTCTAGAGCACTGAAGATTCCAAAATTCTGCCTCTCTAGGCCACACTTGTCCCCTGAGTGCCAGGCCTGTGTGTCCAAGTCTCTACTAGTCGTCTCTACTTAGATGTAACCCAGATAACTCAACCTCGATGTATCTACGACTGAATTTTCTTGTCCTTCCTAAATCTCCTTACCCCAGGTAATGGTATCATCATCAAACAATAAACGGCATCAGACCCTAGGAGTCATCCTAAATCCTCTTTTTTGTTCATATCTGTCCATTTTCTGTGGCTATAACAGAATATTGCAGATTGGGTAATTTATAAAGAAAAGAAACTGATTTCTTATGATTCTGGGGGCTCAGCTTCTGGTGAGGGTCTCGTGCTGCGTGGCAACGTGGTGGAAGGCATCAGATGGAAGAGGGGCGCATGACAGACTGCCAACTTGCTCTTCTAACAAACCCGCTCCTGTGACAGTATTGATCCCTGAATCCGTGAATAGACTAATCCGTTCATGAGGCAGAGCCCTCATGCCCCATTCACCTCCCAAAGGCCCCACCCACCTCTCAATGCTATCACACTGGTGATCAAACTGCAGCGTGAGTTTTGGAGGGGACATTCAACCACGGCAGTACCCTATGTCTAATCGGTCACATTTCATCTATTCATTGTCCCTTCATATTTGTCCCCCTCTCACCTCAGGCCCTTGATGCTCACCTGGATGGCTGTGGTAGCCTTCTAACTGGCCTCCCTGTTCTACTTACTCTCTTTCTTCTCAAATACATCCTCCACACAGCTGCTAAAATTGCCTTTTCTGGATACAACTCTGACCATGTTATCCTCTTGCTTAAAACAACTCAATAGATTCCCTACCTATGGGATAAATCCAAACTGGCCATCATGCCATGCCAGACCCTTTATGACTGAACCTCTGGCTGTTTCTCCAGCTCTTGTCTTTCCCCTTCCCCACTTAGGTCCTACAGTCATACAGAACCGCCAGGACACACTAGCATTTCCCCGAGTAGGCCACACGGCTTCATTCTTCCTTGCCCTTGTCTGTATCTGCAGTTTCTCCCTGTGCATCCCAATCCTGCACATTCCCCTGGAGAACTATTCCTTCCTCACCTCTAGCTCAAGTGCCACTTCTTCTGAGAAGCCCCTGGTGACCGGCCCACTGAAGCGCAGTTACCATTCCTTGTTTTGCGCACATCACGGTGTACGTAATACATACCCGCTGTCTCACTTTTATACTCCAGGGCAGTGACTTGTTTCCCTGACCCTCACTCTTATTGTGAAGTCCCGAGGAGAGGAATTGTATCTTACTTTCCTGTCCCCGGCACCTAGCAAAGTGCCCAGCACAAGGTAAGGACCTAAAAGATGTCTGCTGCATTGAACAGTGGCAAGGAGCACACTGGCCCGGCACTGCTCCTGGTTCTGCCACTTGCCAGTGTTTTCACCTCTCTAAGTGTCTGTTTCCTGAGCTGTGAAATGGGAATAACTGTAGCAGGAGTTTTGTAAGGATCGAGTCAGGATGCTACATGTAAGCAGCACAGTACCAGGGGCTGTAACTCAATCGGTGTTAGCCGTTGCTATTATTGCCCCTCGGGGTCCAGTACAATTTTTAAAAACTCTATGTGACCTTTCTAACCCATTGTTTCCATTGATGTTGCCTTTCTATAAACTATGGCAACACTGACTGTAGTATTCATTTTAAATCTTACATTCTAATCATATTTGTGTATCTAGTTCCTAATTTTTGTTTATTTATTTTTTAGAGACGGGGTCTCCCCCTGTCGCCCAGGCTGGAGTGCAGTGGTGCACCATAGCTCACTGCAGCCTCAAACTCCTGGGCTCAGGCGATCCTCCTGCCCCAGCCTCCGAGTAGCTGGGACTACAAGTGCGCGCCACCATGCCCGGCTACCTGTCTCCTGATTTTTAAACTTGAGAAAACTGATACATGTCTTATGCTTTATAGTCAGCAGAATTCTAAGATGACCCTAAGTAACATCCTCCACCCCTGTCCTTAGAGAATCCCCTCCCTTTTGAACTTAGGTGGAATCAGTGACTAAGAAGAGATGTGACTCCCATGATTAGGTTCTGTGGGATGGCACAGCTGAAGCTGAGGATACGGGAGATCACCCAGGTGGGCCTGACCTAATCATTACAGGAAATCATTGAAATCATTAAAAGCAGAGAGTTTTCTTCGGTTGGAGGCAGGAGGAGATTCGAAGCTCGAGAAGAATGGGACTTGACCTTGCTGGCTTGAGGGTGGAGGGGCCACAGGGAAAGGACCTGAAAGCAGCATGTTAGGACCAGAGAGCAATGTCCCACTGACAATCAGCAAGTGAGAACTCAGTTACACAGCCTCAAGGAAGTGGATTCTGCCAGTGTAACCTGAATGAGCTTGGAAGTGGATCTGAGCTCACTGTGGCAAACATCTTGATTTTAGCTATGTGATTTTTTTTTTTTTTTTTTTTTTTGAGACAGGGTCTCATTATGTTGCGTGTGTAGAGTGCAGTGGCATCATCATAGCTCACTGCAGCCTCAAATTCCTCAAGCCAAGTGGGATCCTCCTGCTTCGGCCTCCCAAGAAGCTGGAACTACGGCATGAGCTACCACGCCTGGCTATAATTTTTTCTTTTTTGGTATTTTTTTGTAGAGATGAGGTCTCACTATGTTGCCCCGGCTTCTAGCTGAACTTCTGACCTGAAGAACTGTGTGCTAATAACTGGGTGTTGTTTGAAGCCTCTGTTTGTGATCATTTTTGTCATGCAGCAACAGAAAACTAATATATACTTCTTTTTAATGCCTTTATAATTGGGCAAAACATAATTTAACATTGCATTTGATAAGTATTCACTAAGAAAACATTAATAATAGAAATAACTTTATCTTACCACCAGTAAAGTAATGTCAACTGGCTTTCTCTGCCTATTATCAACATTAAAAAATTTTTTTAACAAGAATTTAAATTTGAACAATATCTGTCATGCTCATTCTATATTGATTAAATTGCTAAAAACACATTATTCTAGTAGGGATGTTTTTATAAAACATGAAAGGAATTATTTAAAGCAGAGAATCACCTAGGTCCCAGAAACATGTTTCATATCCCAGGGGCTAAATTTTAGTTCCAGAACACCAAAAACCAGTTAGTAGAATATTTTACAAACTAAGGCAATTATCAAAAGAATTTGCAGTAAAATTTCTTTGCGTAAATTACCATTACAAAGAAAGATTCTATATAACAAAGCTAGTTCCATGTCAACACAGAACGTCTATATAAAAATGCTTTGTTGGTTTGTTTCCAAAAATTCTATTTAAAAAAGTCTTGTAGCCTGGGCACAGCAGCTCATGCCTGTAATTTCAGCACTTTGGGAGGCTGAAGTGGGAGGACTGCTTGAGGGCCAGGAGTTCAAGACCAGCCTGGGCAATAATATAGTGAGTCACCATTTCTACAAACAAATAAAAAAAATTAGCTGGGAGTGGTGGCCTGTGCCTGTAGTCCCAGCTACTTGGGCAGCCGAGGCAGGAGGATTGCTTGAGCCCAGGAGTTTGAGATTACAATGAGCTATTAATATGATCACACCACTGTACTCCAGTCTAGGCAACAGAGTGAGACCCTGTCTATTAAAAAACCAAAACAACAACAACAACAACAAAAAACTGGCAAATGCTGTGTACAACATACCCCCCCTGGAAATTCACAATGTATATTATTATATTAAAAACTCTACAAAGTCATTAAGTGAATCTACCTATTCAATTCTTTTTAACACAGCATCGCCCAAATGTATTTTCTTTGACAAACAATTTTTGACATCTTGCAGGAACACCATTTGGGAAATGCCGGCCTAAACAAATTCCTCTCTCCCCCAGACCAAGTATCAAATCAAAATATTAATAGGGTAAGAAATATTTCAGAAATTGAATTGATTAAAGATATTTAAGAGCTGGGAAAGTGTTTTTCCTCTTTCCTTACTGGCTATAGCAACTTTTCACTAAATTTTTTTACTAGAGGCAATAAATTGGAAAAGTGATTTTTAACAACTATATTAATTTTAACAAAATAACGATTCTGCAAAATGAATGTCCCAAGGAAATTTTTATAGTCATTTCAGCCATACCCTGTATCTATTTGTGCATTACCGAAGTGGATATTTTTCAAAAATAAGAGGTTGTTTTGTCATTTAATACTTTATAATTTAATGTAGAAACACTTAAGACTGACAAACTCTTTAAGAAAAGATATTTTTAGTCAATGTTAAGAAGGAGAGTAGGAGAATAGGATCAGAATTTTAGGCTAGGATTTTTTTTCTTTTGAGACAGTCTTGCTCTGTTACACGGGCTAGAGTGCAGTGGCATCATACTAGCTCACTGCAACCTCAAATGCCTGGGCTCAAGCGATCCTCCTGCCTCAGTCTCCCAGTAGCTGGGATTATAGGCATGCAGCACCACGCCCAGCTAATTTTTTTTTTTTTGTAGAGACAGCGTCTCACTCTTGCTCAGGCTGGTCTTGAACTCCTGTAGACTAAGATTCTTGTGCTTTTAAATATATAAATGCTAAAAGAAAGACCAGGTGTGTAGAATATGAAAATAAAATATTTTTAAATTGAATTTGAAATAGAGATTGTGATGTACTTCCAAAAAGGAAGAAAAACCTTCAGATTCTATACAAATTCTTGCTCTCGTGCAGTGGTTCTCAAACTTTAGCAGGTTTGGGAACCTACTGGAAAGCTTGGTAAAGCGGATTGCTGGGTCCTACCCCTAAGAGTTTCTGATGCAGAGGTCTGGGATGGGGCCCAATGATTTGCATTTCTAACAAAGTCCCAGGTGATGTGAAGCTGCTGGTCCAAGAAGCCTGTTTTGAGAAGCAGTGAGAATCCAGTTCTTGCACAAATTCCCCTGAGATTCTTGCTCGACAGGCCTGGGAAAGCCTCACAGTTGGTTTCAGTGAGCACGGATCTCTGCGAGCCTTTTCAGCATTAATGTTCCATAATGCGGGACGCTGTTGTAGCTTATCCTTGCTCTGGTTCTGCATCTCACATCCTTTGGACTTCTCTGCACTGGTACTTCAGCATACAAAAGAAAACCGGAATGCAGGGAGAGTAAAAGTGGAAGACAGAGGCTTAGTTGTACAGTTCATCTGCAAAATTTACAGAAGGAGAATGTTGGAACCTGTAACTACAGACTCTCACCCGTGTTTGCTCCGACCCCCATTCAGTAACACGGAAAAGCCAGAGTTGGCCCAGTTGACAGTTACTGTAATAGAGGAAGCTGCAACTCCTGTGTAAGGTTTACATCCATCTTCCTTTCCTGATTTCTCTTGGTATTTGTTTAATTACCTGTGATTTTAAGATTCAACTTAGATCGGCCATAAAGGTTCCGGCAGAGCCGTCAAGGGCATGATCTTTTGGAGTCGTATGGATTCAAGTTCTAGCTCCGTCCTTTAGCTGCTGAAGAACTCTGAGAGAGTTATTTAACATTCCTCACCTTTGGTTTCCTCCTCTGAAAAATAGGAACTAGGACCTTCTACATAGCATTGTTGTTGGGCGCCCATGAGAAAATTCATGAGAAGCACTTAGCACAGTGCCTGGCATATAGTGAGGGGTCAATAAATGGCACACAGCTCTTCTACTAACATGGAAATTCTACGAAAGTCCTGCCAACTAATTTCAATGCCTGAGTAGTGAGAATTGTGCTGTAGTAATTTTCAATAAAGCAGCTAGAGATAGCACATTCAGCTAAGAAAACAGGTCCTGCCACCCTATCTTTAATAAGTAACAAATTTTGCCAAATCTTGATTCCATCGATGACGCAACATTGCATTATGCAGCACTAAGAAAGAAAAAAAGGCTACAAATTAAACTATGAGATGATGTTTCCTTATCACTTACAATTTTTATCTTATGCTTTTTGAAATTGCTCTTTTAGATTTATACTTTTGAAACATTTAACACTCTTCTAGCATACATAAAAAGGAAACTCTAGGCAAAGTAAATTGATTTAAAATATTCCTGTGTTGTCTTCACATTCAGAATCCCAGCCTTCTGAATCACTTGTTTGACTCAGAGTCCATGTCACCTGCTTATTCACTCAGTATCAGCCTTTGTGCCACCAAGGGCATTGGTGATGGAGCATTTTTTAAGAGAATCCAACAGTACTAATGGCTCCAGGGCTGAGCTCTTTGCTTGCCTAGTTTTGATTCCTGCTTCAAGATTATTGCCAAGCACGCGATGATTTATCATTTCTCCACCCCAGGGATTAAAAGAGCGCTTCACTTTTCTTTCTGGGATTTTATTCCAAGCAACTGACATGCATTTTCCAGGTGTGGACACGGATGCTTTGGATGTACATGGGCATGTCAGCAATGACAACTGTGGCCTGGCCAATAGATTGTTAGACGTCTTTGATTATAAGATGCAACCCGAATTTCAGAGATGTTGGTAAGAAGTTAACTAAGCCCTGAATTGATCCTTTCTGGAGTTTGGTTCCATTTGGTCATTTGCAGAAAACACAGTATTATTATTAATGGTCTTTGCATTGCACTTGGTTTTTTTTCCCATAACAGTTTTATTGAGATATAATTCACATGCCATACAATTTACCCATTTAAAGTGCAAAATTCAATGGATTTTAGTATGTTCACAGCGTATACCAATAAATCAATTTTAGTACAACTTCATCACCCAAAAAGAAATGCTGGACCCATTAGCAGTTAGGACCCGTTCCTTCCCCAACTCCTAGTCCCTGGCAATCATTAATCTACTTTTTTTCTGTATGGATTTGCCTATTCTGTATATTTCATATAAATGGAATCATAATATGTGGCCTTTTGTGAGTGGCTTCTTTCCCTTAGCATAATGGGTTTTTTTGTTTTGTTTTGTTTTGTTTTGTTTTGAGACAGAGTCTCACTCCGTTGCCCGGGCTAGAGTGCCATGGCGTCAGCCTAGCTTACAGCAACCTCAAACTCCTGGGCTCAAGTGATCCTCCTGCCTCAGCCTCCCGAGTAGCTGGGACTACAGCCATGTGCCACCATGCCCGGCTAATTTTTTCTATATATATTTTTAGCTGGCCAATTAGTTTCTTTCTATTTATAGTAGAGACAAAGTCTCACTCTTGCTCAGGCTGGTTTCGAACTCCTGACCTTGAGCGATCCACCCACCTCGGCCTCTCAGAGAGCTAGGATTACAGGCGTGAGCCACCATGCCCGGCCTAGCATAATATTTTAAAGGTTCATCCATGTTGTGGCATATATAAGTACTTCATACTCTTTTACTGTTGAACTTTCAAGTGCGTGGATATACTATATTTTATTTATTCACCCATCAGTTCATGGACACTTGGGTTATTTCCACTTTTTGGCTATTATGAATAATGCTGCTAAAAGCATTCATGTACAAGTTTTTGTGTATATACATGGTTTCACTTCTCTTGGGTATGTAGCTAGAACTACTGGATCACAGGGTAACTCTATATTTAACTATTTGCGGAACTGCCACACTATATTCCAAATCAGTGGCACCATTTTACAATCCTACCAGCCATATATGAGGGTTTCAATTTCTCCACATCCTTGTCCAACACTTGTTATTATCTGTCTTTTTGATCAGAGCCACCCCAGCGGATGTGAACTGATAACTCACTGTGGCATTGCACTTGTTTTTAAAGCACTTTCACCTGCATTTTCTTATTTGTTCCTCATAGCATCTGTCAACTTTCCTCACCCACAGTCAAGGAAGCAAACATTAAGACTAATTCACGGACTTGCTGAGGCTAGCTTAGTTAGTGACAGAATGTGGACTAAAACATAATCATGCTTCTAGATTCTGGGACCTTGCTCTTCCACCATGCCAGGCTATTCCAACCCCCAGAGAGCTACCTGCCTGTGACAGAGTAAGAGTGATGACGGATTAGAGGTAACCTGGGGGGAGGGCAGGTGCAGGAACGCTGTCAGGGCATGGTACTGCAGCACCACTTTAGATGACGTGACATTGCTACCAGCTTTCACAAGACAGCAATAGCTAGCGAAGCCGTATTGGCTGCAGCAGCTCAGTAAGATGGGTCTAATTCTGGAAAAAAGCCCCATTATAGTTTGAGAGTACAGAGGCAAAGAAGTCTACCATTTGCAGCAACATCTATGGCTTTGCCTGCACAGGCTGCAGGAAAAGGCTGTACGATACAGGTTCGTCTCCTTTTGGCACAATGGTTCTTAGAGTTCTGACATGGAAGAAGGATAATTTTCTAGCTCTGCCTGTCTCCCAGTAGGTATAGTAGATGTCAGCTTTGGTTTGTAGGCTGGATGCATTACCTTTTGTGTTTATGAACTGAGAGAAGAACTCAAGAATTTTTGCTTAGGCCTACATTTTCTATTCATGAACTATCTCCTTTTCATGCAAAAAAAAATCAAAATTTTATGAAATAATCTCAGAGGTTAAGTGCTACAGCACCACTCTTCTCTAGTCAAAGAAACTCTGTACGTTGCTCAACCCCAGCTGAGCAAGGGCGAAAGCCTCTAAATGAAGCCTTCCTACTTCACCAGCACAGTCCACTTGGAATCACTGGACCATGAAACCTCACTGGAGTCACAGAGTGAAGCAGGTTAATCATCATGTGGTGTCTCTACTGAAGCCAATTTTTTTTTTCAGGATCTGTCCAAAAGATGTGTTACCAGTCTTAGTACAACAATAACAAAATGATGCTACTGATGGGCCACTCTCTGCAGATGCTGGTGTGGCTGAAAGAACCCTGTTCCTTTCACATTTAAGACATGCTAAGGCTGTCTGGCCCCTCAACTTGCTGACAGCAGTTGTTACTTACTATTTTTGTTTTTCTTGTGCATTTTTTTTAAATGGAAGGCAATATACAACATCAAATAACCCACATCTAACAACTTATAATTTTTATATATTTTGCTTCCGAACTCTTGTCTATACTTTAATTTATATAGTTGTAATCAATGTGCATAGGCTATTTTATATTTTTCTTTATTAACCTAATATTATAAACATTTTCCACTTTATATTGTTTCCACAAATATTTTAATGGCTAGATAATATTCCATCATAGTCTGTTAAACCTTTCCCTGTTGTTGGACACGGCATTAGTCAGTGTTCTCCAGAGAAACAGAATCAACAGGAGACATGCACATACGTGTACACACACACATACATGGATGGTGACATTGTTGGACACGAAGGTGGCTTCCAGGTTACATCCTCATACACAAGGCCTTTTGCTCTCTTTTATTATGTGGTTAGGGCCCATTCTCATGGGAGAAGAAAATTTACGTTTACGGATCGCCTATTTTATACCACAGACTTGCTGTGAATTACTCATTATTTTTCCAACTCTGTGAGATGGGATTTTTTCACTCCCATTTTGCAGATGAGAAACGAAGCCTGAGAGAAGTTAGGAAGAGAA
>CAUYPO010110833.1:0-12126 GCA_963574435.1 Cheirogaleus major
CTCTCGTGTTTGTGGGTGCTGTGAGCTAGGCGGACTCCACCGCAAGCACTCTAGCCCCGGCAACAGAGTGAGCCTCGGTCCCAAAAAAAAAAAAAAAAAAAAGATCTGCCTGAGCAAGAGTGAGACCCTGTCTCTATATTAAAAAAATAAACAGATAAAATAAAAAATAGATTAAAAAAATAAAAGTAAAAACTTCAAGCCACTTATATTAGAGGCTAGCATTCCTTCTTTCTTTCATGCTGTGCCCTTTCCTCCCTTGGAAAGTAAAATAAACTTCTTGCTTCAAAACCTAAAAAACAAACAAAAAAACCTGAAAATAGAACTACCATATGACCAAGCAATTCTGCTAGGTATACATACAAAGGATGGAAATTTAGTATATCAAAAAGATATCTGCACTCTCATGTTTATTGCAGCATTATTCACAATAGCCAAGATATGGAATCAACCTAAGTGTCCATCAATGGATGAATGGATAAAAAAACTATGGTACTTATACACAGTGGAGTATTATATGGCCACAAAAAGCATGAAATTCTGCCATTTGAAACAACATGGATGGAACTGGAGAACATTATGTTAAGTGAAATAAGCCAAGCACAGAAAGGCAAATCTTACATGTTCTCACTCATATGTGGGAGCTAAATATTAAAAACAATTGATCTCATGGAGACAGAGAATAGAATGATGTTTAACTAGAGTCTGGGAAGTGTGAGGAGCGGGGGATAAAGAGGGGATGGTTAGCAGGTGCAAAAATATAGTTAGATATAATGAACAATATTTGATAGTACAACAAAGTGACTAAGTTAGGGTACACTTTAAAATAATTAAAAGAGTGGAATTGGCATGTTCCTAACACAAAGAAATGTTAAATGCCTGAGGTGATGGATACCCCAATTACCCTGATTTGATTAATTTACATGGTATGCCTGTATAAAAATATTACATGTACCCTATAAATATATATTAATATAACTCTTGTGTACCCATAATAATTTAAAATTAAAAATTAAAAAATATTCTCCTTGCTTTGAGAGGAGGTGAAGGAAGCCACACATTGCTTCCCTGTTTCAGTGATATAAAGGGTGATGGTGTCTATAAACAGCTTCTGCTTCTGTGATTCCTTGCAGGGCATCACGGGGCTATATCGGGGCATGGCCGCCCCTATCATTGGGGTCACCCCCATGTTTGCTGTGTGCTTCTTTGGGTTTGGTTTGGGGAAGAGACTACAACAGAAACACCCAGAGGATGAGCTCAGGTGAGTACTTATAGGACTGGAGCACTTGATGCTCTTCTGCCTGGTATTGTGTCATGGGTTAAAGAAAGAACCTTGCCAAACAGGAAATGGCTGTCCTCCTGGGCTCCCAAGGTTGACTCTTGGGAGTCCCATATGAAAGAAGTACTTGAGTTTTCTTTGCCCTGTGAAACAAAAGGGTAAAAGAAGAAACAAACAAACAAAAGCCCCCACCCCATCCCCTTACCAGGTTGTCATAATTTCTTTTATGACATAGTATGGATTACTGGGAAGATTAGTAATACCCTATAGGGCTGTTGAGAGGCCTGAATACTAAAATGTGTGTAAAATGTCACGGACAGTACCTGGTGCTGCAGTAACGACAGCAGGAGCCTTGTTTTCCATCACTTGGTTGAGAGAAGAGAAGCTTCCAACTTTTGTTTTACTTCATTTTTACGACATGATTATAATGATTTCAGATATTGGTTCCTCTGTTAAAGTGAAGTTAGTGTTTTTTTTTTTTTTTTTTAGTAAGCCTTAACAAGTTGGATTTGAGTATGAAGAGGCAGCTGAGTCAGAATTATAGCTCAAAATTTACAAAGTAGTTAATAGTTCATAGTTTAGGGTGACAAGCCCTGGGAGGGGCTACAGGCAGCACAGGACCCAGAAAGGCCAGCCAGCCTTGGAATCCAGGAGCTCACAGCAGGAAGCCTAGGATGTCATATGGTT
Source organism: Cheirogaleus major (assembly GCA_963574435.1). Classification (NCBI taxonomy): domain Eukaryota; kingdom Metazoa; phylum Chordata; class Mammalia; order Primates; family Cheirogaleidae; genus Cheirogaleus; species Cheirogaleus major. The sequence goes on from CAUYPO010110833.1 coordinate 1,964, forward strand.
GTATTCTGTTACCACTTCAGGCGATAGCAGGCTGAATGAGGGTCTGGGATATAGACAGAGGTGCTCGTGATATGCAATTCCGTTTTTGGAGTTCTTGTGACCCTCTGAATGTGCCCAGCTTCTGTAAACTGCCACAGGTGGCCCCAAATGTGGCTGGCAAGGGGTTGTTTTGAAGCTGCATTTGACTCTTGGTAGTTCATGTATCCCATAGACACATGTACTCTGCTAGCGGCCTGGTCTTTTAGGGTATGTTCCAGCTCACAGCTGTACTAGAACCATGCATGACCCCAGTGGAGTCATGTCTTGGTACTTTGGTTAGCACTCAGAGAAACACCCTACCTGCTTGAACAAAGATTGAGACACTCAGGACCCTACTCCAATAATCCTATTAGCCCTGCTGCATTCATCTCCCTGTAGCAGTGTTTGGGGATGATATGGAAAGGAGCATTACCCAAGGCCTTGAGGTGGAAGCCCAGAAAGACCCAGCTCTCATAGGTGCCTTCCTAGATGTGAGTGGAGAGTGGAAGAATAGGCCAGACAATTATAGACTGTCCACATGGTGCTCTGTGCACACATAGAAATCTCATTTGGAGGAAAGTCCCCAATCCTGGGAGATGAGGTATGACCAGCCAAGGGTTGGACATTTTGGGAAAAATGGAGCATGTTGTTCTCATACGAAGAATTTAGCTGCTGAGAAGACTCCTCAGGGACATCAGTGTGAACTGGGACCGTGAATCTGGATAGTATGAAAGCAAGTCTCTTTCTTTTTTTTTGAGACAGAGTCTTTCTCTGTTGCCCTGGCTAGAGTGCCGTGGCGTCAGCCTAGATCACAGCAACCTCAAATTGCTGGGCTCAAGCCATCCTCCTGTCTCAGCCTCCCGAGTAGCTGGGACTACAGGCACGCGCCACCATGCCCGGCTAATTTTTACTTTTGGTAGAGACGGGGGGTCTCACTCTTGCTCAGGCTGGTTCGAACTCCTGAACTCAAGTGATCCTCCCGCCTTGGCCTCCCAGAGTGCTAGGATTACAGGTGTGAGCCACCGCACCTGGCCATGAAAGCAAGTCTCTTAACTGTTAAACAGTTAGTCTGTATGCCTGGCTGTGTGCCTGAGGTAGACTAATAAGCCCTGCATGGAAAAGTAGGGCTGTTGAAACTGGTGCCCTGCCTGAGGGGAAAGGATCTATAGCAGGTGTCCCCCTTCTCCCATTTGGCATCTGTTCCTCACTTGTTGAGCTCCTTGTTGGGTGGGACTAGCTTGAAGGCTCAGTTGTCAGAGGCTTGGGGTCAAGCGGGACCTGAGGCTCAGACCCGTATGTGAAGTTTTTCAGCAACATTTGCTAAGTCAGGGGGACTTTGTTGAAATGTTGACTGTGACTTTGTGCTCCATTGCTCCAGACTATGCTGGTATTGCTAATCCCAGAAAGAAAAGGAGATGCCAGAGGTGGCACAGACAGCTGTGGGTAATACACAGTAGGAGCCTCAGATTGCTCCTCATACTCAGCATTGTTCATTCTGTGGGGGTCAGAGTGAGGACCCATACATCTGGCTACTGGGGGACCATTTCCTGCACAGGGGCCACAAGACCTGTCATGCCTGCCTGGGTATCATCCCTGTCTGGGCCTTTCTCAGTATCTTACAGCACATTCCTTGCAGCTGGCCTGGCTATCCCTCAGCCTATGGAGATGGCCACAGCCATTCTCCCTGGCCTTGAAGATTGACTCTTGGCTTAGAGTGTTCTCAGGCCCTTGGTGATCCAGGGAAAGTGAGGTTAGAGAGGAACTGGGGGTGACTGAGGTCCAGATCTTGGGTTAGAGGCTTTCCCCCCAACAACCCAGCATTTTACCCAGCCTTGACATGGGGAATCAAGGCTCAAAAAAACCTAGAAACTTGTCCATAGTCACTGTGCATGGCAGGCTCAGGGGTGGAAACTGTGTTTTGGTATAAAGCTTCTCCCATGGGTGAGGGATTCTGAGTGCCCACCTCATGTGGGTGGGCCTTGTGACCAGGCTCCCATTACTCTTGGAACTAAGACCCTCGCTCTGGGAAATTTGACATCAGAATATACCTAGAACTTGGCTTTTATGTGAAATCTGATTTGTGGCTGGGGCTTCTGCCTAGTTCAAGTGCTTATTTTTGTTACAAAACCATCTTCTTTGCTGGGATTGCCTCTGTCCTCAGCAGTTAGTCACAAGTGCTTGCTTCTGGTTTTTGTTTTCAATGCAGCTATCCCCAACTATTTGCAGCTGGGATGTTATCTGGTGTATTCACCACAGGAATCATGACCCCTGGAGAACGGATCAAGTGCTTGTTACAGGTAAGGGTATGGTCTGGGGGGAGGTGGCTAGCTTTTTATATTCAGTGTACAATTTTGTGTGCATGTTTGTCCTTTCACCTTTTATAAAGGCTTCAGATCAGTGTGCAAAACAGTTTCAAAGTTTTCAGGAACATGGAAGCAATCATAATAGAATCAGGAACAAGGGCAGTATAACAAACCAACCAAAATGTCACACCCATGACACATCAGCTCAGACCTACCCACCTTTATTAGCAGCCACTTCAGGAACACTCAAAGGTAAGTCATGCCTCATCAGAGGTAGAAGGAAGGCTGCTCCTGCCCAAGATGTTATGTGTCTTTATCAATTGTCCAAAAGCTCAGAGCCTATAGAGTGTACTCCATTTTTATAATTTTCTAATTTTAAGAATGTGATAAGGCCGGGCGTGGTGGCTCACGCCTGTAATCCTAGCACTCTGGGAGGCCGAGGTGGGCGGATCGCTCAAGGTAAGGAGTTGGAGACCAGCCTGAGCGAGACCCCGTCTCTACTAAAAATAGAAAGAAATTAATTGACCAACTAAAAATATATACAGAAAAAAATTAGCCGGGCATGGTGGCGCATGCCTGTAGTCCCAGCTACTCAGGAGGCTGAGGCAGTAGGATCGCTTGAGCCCAGGAGATTGAGGTTGCTGTGAGCTAGGCTGATGCCACGGCACTCACTCTAGCCTGGGCAACAAAGTAAGACTCTGTCTCAAAAAAAAAAAAAAAAGAATGTGATAGCCAGATGTGATGGCTCAGACCTGTAATCCCAGCTACTTGGGAGGATTGCTTGAGTCCAAAAATTTGAGACTAGCCTGGGCAATATAGTAAGACCCTATCTCTAAAATAAATAAATATATTAAAAATTAATAAAAAAGAATGTTATATAAATGAAATCATATATCTTACACACTGTAAACTTTTCAGATTGGCTATTTTTTTTTTTTTTTTTTTTGAGACAGAGTCTTGCTCTGTCAGCCCAGTTAGAGTGCAGTGGCATCATAGCTCCCTGTATTCCTCCTTCCTCAGCCTCCTGAGTAGCTGGGACTACAGGCACATGCCACTGCACCTAGCTAATTTTTCTATTTTTAGTAGAGCTGGGGTCTTGATCTTGCTCAGGCTGGTCTCAAACTCTGGACCTCAAGCAATCCTCCCACCTTGGCCTCACAGAATGCTAGAATTATAGGCGTGAACCACCATGCCCAGCCTTGGATTGGTTTTTTAATTCAACATAATTTTCTGAAGATTCACTCAGATTGTTGCATATATGAGCAATTCATTCATTTTATTTTTATTGAAATGGTATCTCATGGTGTTACTCAAGCTGGTCTTGAATTCCAGGTTCAAGTGATCCTCCAGCCTCAGCTTCCTGAGTAGTTGGGATTACAGGTGTGCATCACTTTGCCCAGCTATTTTTATTGCTGAATAGTAGTCATGGTGTGGATGTACCACTGTTTAACCATTCCTCTATTGAAGGACATCTGTGTTGTTTCTAGTTTGGGGCTATTATGAATAAAGATGCTATAAATATTTGTATACAGAGATTTTTGTGAGAAAATAAGTCTTCATTTCTCTGGGATAAATGCCCAGGAGTGCAATTGCTGGGTTGTATGGTAGTTGCATATTTAGTTTTTAAAGAAACTACCAAACTGTTTTCTAAGGTGGCTATACTATTTTACTTTTCCACCAGCAACGTATGAATGGTCTAGTTTCACTGCATCCTCACCAACATTTGGTATTGTCTTTAATTTTAGCCATTCTGATAAATTCCTCCTCTTCTATTTTCTGACAGATATTGTGTAGAATTGGTGTTAATTCTTCTTTAAACATTTGGTAGACTTCTCCAGTGAAACCATCTAGGCTTAGAGATATTTAGGGAGGAGTTTTTAAATTATTAATTCAATTATCTTTTTTTTTTTATTATTTCAGCATATTATGGGGGTACAAATGTTAAGGTTACGTATATTGCCCATGCCCCCCCTCCCTCCTCGAGGCAGAGCTTCAAGCATGACTATCCCCCAAAGGTTGCACATCTCACTCATTATAATTCAATTATCTTAAATGATTTATTTCCTATTAGGTGCATTGTAGCTGTTTGTGTTTTTCATTTTTTCATCTTAGTTGTTAAATTTGTATGTATAGTTGTAGTATTCCCTTTTCATCCTTTTGATGTCTGCAGGGTCTGTGATGATATCTCCTGTTTTATTCCTGGTATTGATCATTTGTGACTTTTCTCTTTTCTTTCAGCTCACTAAAGGTTTGTCAGTTTTATTGATCTTTTCAAAGAAACAACTTTTTGATTTATTGATTTCTCATATTGTTTTTAATTTCATTGGTTGTGCTTTTTTTTTTTTTTTTTTTTTGAGACAGTCTCATTTTGTCACCCCAGCTAGAGTGCAGTGGCTTCATCATAGCTCACTGCAACCTCCAACTCTTGGGCTCAAGTGATAATCTTGCCTCAGTCTCCCGAGTACCTGGGACTATAGGCAAATGCCATGACACCTGGCTGATTTTTTTCTATTTTCAGTAGAGACAGGGTGTCAATCTTGCTCAGTCTGGTCTTGAACTCCTGAGCTCAGGCAATGCTCCTGCCTAGGCCTCCAGAATGCTAGGATTACAGGCGTGAGCCACGGTGCTAGACTTGGCATAAATTTCTTTAGGTTTATTCTGTTTGGTGTTCACTTGGCTTCTTGAATCTATAGGTTTACATTTTTCCAGTTTTGGGAAGTTTTTAGCAATTATTTCTTCTTCTTTTTCTTCTTCTTCTCCTCTTCTTCCTCCTTCTTTTTTTTTTTTTTTTTTAAGGAGAGAGTCTTCTTCTTCTGTTGCCTAGGCTAGAGTGCAGTGGTGCAATCACAGCTCACAGAAGCCTCAAAACACTTGACCTCAAGTGATCTTCCCACCTTAGCCTCCCAAGTAGCTGAAACTACAGATGTGTGCCACCATGGTTGGGTAATTTTTTTTTATTTTTGGTAGAGATGGGGTATTGCTATGTTCCCCAGGCTGGTCTTGAACTCTTGGCCTCAAGCAATCCTCCTGCCTTAGCCTCCCAAAGTGCTAGGATTACAGGCTTGAGCCACTACTCCCAGTCAGCAATTATTTCTTTAAGTACTTTCTCAGGCCTGCTCTATTTTCTCCTCTCCTTCTGAGACTCTGAGGATAGAAATGTTAGATTTTTGTTATAGTCCCACAGATCCTTGAGGCTCTGTTCATTTCATTGCAGAGTGTTTTTTCTCTGTTGTTCAGATTGACTAATTTCTATTATTCTATCTTCCAGTTCACTTATTTTTCCCCCTCTCATTCCTGCATTCTGCTGTTGAGTGAGCCATCTGCTGAGCTTTTTATCTCGATTGTATTTTTCACTTCTGTAATTTCCATATGGTTCTTCGTCATACCTTGTATTTCTTTGCCGAGACTGTTTCTTTGCTGTGTCTTTCAATTTTTTTCATCTGTTTCAAGCATGTTTGTAATTTCCAAATGAAGGATTTTTATAATGGCTGCTTTTAAATCTTTGTCAGATAATTCTAATAGCTCTGACATCTTGGTGTTGGCATCTGTTGCTAGTCTTTTTTCTTTCAGTTTGAAATCTTCCTTGATTCGAGTATGAAGAGTGATTTTTCAGTTGAAACCTGGATGTGTATGTCTTATGTTAAAATTCTGTAACTTATTTGAATTTGTTTTAGCTGGCTTTCTCTGACACCAGTCCAGCAGGGAAGGGAAGGATGCAGCCTCATTACTGCTAGGTGGTGATAGAAGTCAAGGTTTCCACTTGGCTTCTGTTGACACCTGAGGGTGGTGGTGCTCCTTTTTACTGCTGGCTGAGTGTGGCAGTTCCAGTGTCTCTACTGAAACTACAGAGTGGGAGGGTGCTGGTTACTGGCTTTCAGGGATGAAAGTCCTAGTTCCTTACTTGGCCTTCACTGACTCTACCCTGTAGCATGTTGGGTGCTTCATTACAACCTTGAAAGTGTGAAACTCTAGGCTCTTCACTTAGTCTTTGCTGGTGGAGGTGGGAGTGGGGTCACAGTTTTCTTTTCATGGTATTTAGCTGGAATAGAGTGCTTTATGTCTTAGTTTTCCTCCTAAGGCTGTCTCTTTCCTGGTCCTTTGTGTAGAGAATGCAGGCTTTTGTTGGGGCTTCTTTTTGGTCTGTGCCTATTGGTGTTTCTGGATTGTCAACTTCTCTAAGTCTGAGATATATGAGGCAAAAAGAAAACCCAAGGAACTCATCACCATGCCATTCCTCAAGTCCCAAGGTCCCTAACCGGGACTTATCTCCAAACTTTCAGAGTCATCTTATGCTTGTTTTAAAAATAATGTCCTGAGGTTTTTTTAAAATTACATTTAGCAGGAGGAATAGGGAAAAGTATATATCTCCTCCATTTTTTCAGAAGGAGTCTGTATGTTGATTTTGACCTAGGGAATGTTTGCGTTCATCATTCTTTTTCCTTACGGCGTCTTCCTTTTCATTTATGCCTGTATCCTTTTTCTGCTCCTAAATCAGACATTGACCTATCCATACTCTCTTCTTGTACTCCTTATACTCTGCTGGGTGACTACTTCATACCTCTCCTCTTCTCACCTTCCCACCTTCTCAGTGGATGACTTGACTTCCTACTTCACTGAGAAAACTGAAAACATCTGAAGAGGACTTCACCAGATGCCTTTTGCCATCTCCATCCTGCTGCTGCATCCACGGCTGCTGCCCTGTTTGTTTCTTTTTTATTTGAGACAAAGTCTTGCTCTGTCACCTGGGCTAGAGTGCCATGGCATCAGCCTAGCTCATAGCAACCTCAAATTCCTGGGCTCAAGCGATCCTCTTGCCTCAGCCTCCCGAGTAGCTGAGATTACAGGCGCATACCACCATGCCCGGCTAATTTTCCTATTTTTAGTAGAGACAGAGTCTCACTCTTGCTCAGGTTGGTCTTGAACTCCTGATCTCAAGTGATCCTCCCGCCTTGGCTACCCAGAGTGCTAGGATTTACCCTGTTTGTTTCTACACAGGATGGCCTATGCTTCTGCTTGATCCCAGGCCCCTTTGTGCACTGGATCCCATCTCTTCTTGCCCAGCCACAAATACCACTTCAATAATTCCTTTTTTCTCTCCTTCAACATCAGTTTTTTCTCTCCACTGGATCATTCTCATCAGCATTTTTCATCTTAAAAATACAAACTTCTCTTTACTCTGTTTCCTACATCAGTTTCTGTGCTTCATGACTTTGCTCCCCCTTACATCAAAACCCTTTGAAACAGTTTTTTGTTTTTCTCTACTATCCCCAGTTCTTCTTCTCTAATTGTTAAATCCACCCTAATCTGGCTTTTGCTTCACAACTCCAACAAAAGTGCTTTTTGTCAAGGTTACCAGCGATTTTTACACTGAAGTCCAGTGGTCGGTTCTTGGTCCTCATCGTTCTTTTTAGAGACAGGGTCTAACTCTGTTGCCTAGGCTGGAGAGCAGTGGTGCAATCATAGCTCACTGCAGCCTCAAACTCCTGGGCTTGAGTGATCAGGAGTAGGCTGCTTCCCTTCTGATTTTCCTCCTACCTACTTGGCTGTTCCTTCTCTGTCTCCTTTGTTGATTCATCATCTTTTATATCCTTTAATATTCACGTATGCAAGGCTCAGTCTTGTTACACTCATTTCCTTGATGATTTTGTCTTGTCTCATGACGTTTAGACACCAGTTATATGCTGATGACTTTCAAATTTATATCTCCAACTCAGACTTTTCCTGAACTCCAAACTAGTTTATCAGACTTTTTTTTTTTAAGGACAGGGTCTCACTGTGTTGCCCAGGCTGGAGTGCAGTGGCACAATCATAGCTCACTGTAACCTCAAACTCTTGGGCTCAAGTGATCCTCTCACCTTAGCCTCTTAAAGTGCTGGGATTAGAGGCATGAGCCATTGCACTCAGCCATGGGAAAGTTTTCGATAACAAATTCAGCTTCTTCAATAGATACAGAGTAATTAATATTTATATTTTCTGTTTCATCTTTTGATCATTTTGATAAATTGTATTTTTTTTTTTTAAGAAATAGAGTCTTGGCTCACGCCTGTAATCCTAGCTCTCTGAGAGGCCGAGATGGGTGGATCGCTCAAGGTCAGGAGTTCGAAATCAGCCTGAGCAAGAGCGAGACCTTGTCTCTACTAAAAATAGAAAGAAATTAATTGGACAACTAAAAAAATATGTAGAAAAACTTGGCCGGGCATGGTGGCGCATGCCTGTGGTCCCAGCTACTCGGGAGGCTGAGGCAGAAGGATCACTTGAGCCTAGGAGTTTGAGGTTGCTGTGAGCGAGGCTGATGCCATGGCACTCTAGCCTGGGCAACAGAGTGAGACTCCGTCTAAAAAAAAAAAAAAAGAAAAAGAAATAGAGTCTTGCTTTGTCACCGAGGCCGGAGTGCAGTGTCACTATCATAGTTCACTGCAACCTCCAACACCTGGGCTCAAGCGATCCTCCTGCCTCAGCCTCCCTAGTAGCTGGGACTACAGGTGCATGCCACCACACCCAGATCATTTATCTATTTTTTTTTTTTTTTGAGACAGTCTAACTCTGTTGCCCAGGCTGGAGAGCAGTGGTGCAATCATGGCTCACAGCAACCTCAAACTCCTGGGCTTAAGCGATCCTCCTGCCTCAGCCTCCCGAGTAGCTGGGACTACAGGCATGTGCTACCATGCCCAGCTAATTTTTTCTATTTTTTTTTTTTTTGGTAGAGATGGGGTCTCGCTCTTGCTCAGGCTGGTCTTGAACTCCTGGGCTCAAATGATCAAGCCGCCTCGGCCTCCCAGAGTGCTAGGATTACAGGTGTGAGCCACCGCACCTGGCCTAATTTTTGTAGAGACAGGGTCTCACTATGTTGTTCAGGCTGATCTTGAACTTCTGGCCTCAAGCAATCCTCCCATCTTAGCCTCCCAAAGTGCAAGGATTACATGCATGAGCCACTGCACCCAGCCTGTTCACCGTTTAACCAAACCTCATGACCAATTAGACTTGGAATGCAGTTGGTGCTCAATGGATATTTGTTGAAGGAATAAGTATTAATATTTGTCTCTTTTTTTGTTAGACCTTCCAAATAGCTTTATTGTATCTGGGAGATTTCCTCAACTTATTTTTCAACTTTTCTGTTGATTTTATTTCTAATCAGTATGTGAATATTTTGTGATTATTTTACCTACCCTTTTTCATAGTGCCTTCTACAATAGCGCACGTTACAAATACTTATCGATTTGACGGTGAAATCTTTCATTGCTCTAACACATAATGACCACTTTGGAGTATCCATAACCTGCTGGGTCTGTTGACTTTGATGTTGCTGTTCTGACCTGATAACTGCCCCCCTCCCTCCCAGATTCAGGCTTCTTCAGGGGAAACTAAGTACACTGGTACCTTGGACTGTGCAAAGAAGCTGTACCAAGAGTCTGGGATCCGAGGCATCTACAAAGGGACTCTGCTCACCCTCATGCGAGGTAACCTTTGAGGCCCTCCACCCTAGGTCATCTGGGGATGGTCTTGCCTGTATTACCAGATTAGCTTTGGCACCATACATGTCACGGCTCTGATAATACTGGAAGTGAATGTCTGGGTTTAGGCAATCTCACCCTGGCTAGCATGGACACAGATGATGATTGAGGGTCCTTCTGTCCTTCCTGAGTGGAAGTCCCTCCTTCCATAGATGGAGGTGGAATTCATGACAGTGGTAGTTGGAGAGGAATGGCAAGTAGATAGAAATCATGGCTCAAGGGATGAGTATGAAGAAAGAGTGACTTAGGGACAGTGGGGCTCTTGCTGGTTTTGAGAGGCATGTCTTGCTGGAGTGACAGTAGGAGAGGTGGAGACATTCTCATTCTTGTC
>CAUYPO010110834.1:0-29789 GCA_963574435.1 Cheirogaleus major
GGGCCAGGATTTCTTTTGTAGAGTTTGTTGCTCTTGGTGCCTTCACTACGCTTGGTATTATTATATTCACATCCAGAGACTGGTACCTCGGCTTCACGGTGGTTTAATTCTAAGATTCTTTTATTTGGCTGCTAAAAGAGCCGAATTCATGTTTCTGGTGCTTCCCTGCGCCCCCCGATTTTGGAAGCTGGGTGAGCACTCCAACTTTGGGAGCAATGAACGAAATGGGACGAGGGCTCTAGTTTTCAGAGTGATGATAAGGAAGAGAGTATTCCTTGAAATTAAGGTTGGTACCTCTCCTCCTGTTACTTGTGTATCTTTAGGCCTCATGTCATTTCAGCGTTAGACCAGTGTGGTTAGTCTGAATTATACACTTTGGTGTTCACCTGGCATTTTAGTTCTGCCTCTGCTATTGATGGTCATGATCTTGAAGAATGTGCTAAAAGTTCTCAGTACTTTATTTTCTCATTTCTATTTTACAAAAAGTAGAGGAATGAGGTTAATACCAAAAATACGTGTTAAAAGTTTAACGAGGTAATTATGTGAAGCATAATAGCATGAAGCCTGGTACATAAAAGCCCATAAAATATATTGATTTACTTCTTTTTAAAGATAGGAGCCAATTTTTCTTAAAGGGGAAAAGAGACAATAGCCTGTATTTGGAGTGATATTAATTAAGAATTAATTGGCAAATTTAAAGCATTTTTTAGGGTAGAATCAAAAGGATCTTAGGTTTACAGTTTATATTATAATTGGCTCAAATCCTATGGGCAAATGCACACATGCCTCTTCCACTTATCTAAAAGATTGTTTTCCAGTGGCATTGTTTTCTCTGGTAACGGTTGAAACCAGAAGTTGCCGACAGCTTGGTATTTCCTGCGTTTCACTGATTTGCTTGGTGTCTGATGACACGTACCATGCAGAACAGCCGCAGGTGATTCTATCCCTCCCTCCTCTCTCTCCTCTTCAGCCCCCCTAGGAAAATAAACTCAAGAGGAGTAAACACCACGGATAGCCCCGTCTTTCATAAGCATGTGGCGCCGGTGTGGGTTGGGATGTGGGAGCCGTAGGTCTCCAGGATACCATAAACGCTTTCTGTGGCGGGAGACTTACGGTGCCTTTGGGGAGGTTCCAAGTCTGGATCATCAGGTAACTGTTAGCGGAGGTGAGCTTTTGGATGGCAAGGGAGGAGTCACCCAGGGGAAAAACGTGCTGTGTCTGTCGTTCTTTTCCTCCCCTCTTTATGACGAATAATTTAAAAATACGCAGAAAAGTTGAAAGAGTTGTGCAGTGAACAGCCGTATGACCCATCATCTAGAGCCAACTGCTAATAATAGCATTTCGCCGTGTTTTCTTTGTACATTTTTGAGTACCTATTAAGTATTGATGAGTGAGGTGACATGGTATCTACCGTTTACTTTCAAATAGCTAACCAGCGACAAAAAACGTGTTTTATAACTTCTTTCAGACTAGAATTTGATCGAGGATTACGCACTGCCTTTGATCGTATTTCTAGAATTCTTCTGTTTCTCGCCGATCCCCACCGGGGCCGGGTCGTAACCGCCCTCACCTTACAACAGAGTTACCGCAGAGGCCTGCTGCCTGGCGTCCCTGCCCTGCTCTCGCCGGGCACGACGCGGTGGCTCACGCCTGTCATCCTAGCACTCTGGGAGGCCGAGGCGGGAGGATCGTTTAAGTTCAGGAGTTCGAGACCAGCCTGAGCAAGAGCGAGACCCCGTCTCTACTAAAAAACAGAAAGAAATTAATTGGCCAACTAAAATATAGAAAAAATTAGCCAGGCGTGGTGGTGCATGCCTGTAGTCCCAGTCCCCTTTTAAAATCTAGAATAACCCTCCTCTCCTCGTTTTTTCAATCTGCCATACGGACTCTTTGGCTGGTTACCCTATACAGTGTCCTACTTGTAGCTTTATCTGATTGTTTCTTTGTGTTGCCATTTTCCTTGTTCTTCTAGACCCTGTATTGTCTGTAATCAGAAGGTAGGCCTCAAAGTTTAATAGGTTAAAGGTTAAAGAGTACCTCATAGGTAATGCGGTTTACTTCATACCGTATCACATTCAGAAACACATCATGTTAGGTCGTCCCAATTGTCAGTGGCCACCAGATCTCTCCCTTACAAAGAAATGGTTTTTCTTTTGATATTTGGATACTGTGTTTCTCATCAACCATTCATCTAGGATTTTGGCATGCATTGATCCTTGGCGAATCGATTTTTAAATATACTACCACTCAACTTTTTTTCTTGCTCCTCAGTTTGGATACTTCTTCCTCCCAATTCCATTGACAGTTTGTCTCATTTTTGAGAATGAATAAGTTGAGCTAGAACATGAGTTGGGAACTATAGTTACAGACAGCATTTAACGGTATCTAATTTTCTTTCGCTTCTTCCAAGTTGGATTTTCAGTTCTTTGGAACTCGAGTGCTGATTAGGAGCTGAGAGACATTCAGATTTGCATAATCTGAATGTGAGTTATGCTTGACTAAATTTATTTTAGTGACTGGGACACTTATTTGTAGTTATGTCATGTCAAAGAAATTAGCGTATGTCAGTTTTAACAAGGCGTTCAAAAAATTCCCCTTTGATTAATTCATAGGTGATTGCATAGTTATGTTTTGAGCACGCTGATTGTTCATTTGGCAATTACTATTGTGTGGGGCCCTCTCTAAGTTGGCTAACACCCAGCGGAAGAGACGTATTGATGAACAGCACCAAGTGTCTGGACAGTGTAGACCGTGTGAGTTTTTAAAAAAAAAAGCGCCTCGAAACTTGAAATCTAATTGTATGGATAAATAAATATTTCTCAAGTACTCATTAACTCAGTATTGCAGGTCTCTGGAATATTTGGTACTGATTTCCAGCACCTTTCAGATCCTTGAAAATCAATTTTGAATATCGGGTAGGTTTAAAGTTTCTTAATTGTTGGTCGAATGCATACTTCTCATTTCCCTGGGCAGAGGACAAGGTACACCTGTAGCTGTATTGCAACAACAATTCTCTGACACCAGCTAGGTATCCAGCAATTCAGTTCACTTCTGAGGCTTTTGAGAGCTAGCACAGACCCCATGGGTTAAGGAACTGAGTCCCACAAGACTGCCCTCACTTCAGACGAGCTGTAAGCCTTGGGGGCCACCTGCACTTCTTATTTTTTTATTTTTTATTTTTCGTAGAGTTAGGAAGTCTCTCTCTCTCATTTTTTAATTTTTTTGTAGATATGAATTGCTCAAGCTGGTCTCAAGCAATCTTCCTGCCTCGGCCTCCCAGAGTGCTAGGATTACAGGCCTGAGCCACCATACCCGGTCCCACTTATACTTCTGATGAACTTACTTGACCAGAAATTTGGAGGCGGGGGGGGTGGTCCCATGACCCTCTTTTAGGTTTGATAATTTGCTAGAATGACTCAGAACTTAAGGAAAGTGCTATATTTATGAATGTTGTTTATTATAAAGAATACAAATGGACAGCAAGATAAACCGGTGCATAAAAGTGCATGCAAGTTTTCAGACTAATCTCAGTTAGACAATGAAGTGTTAATGTTTGGTAAAATGATGCCATCAGTATATACTGTGCTCACTTACAAAACAGTATTTAGCTCAATCGTGCCTACACATTCACTGGTTGTTTTGTGAGGTGACTGGGTATGGATTTTGCAGTTATTTTTTCCTTCTGGTAAGTTTAAGGGGTCTTCTCCCTGTCGTGAGCCTCTGAAACGTCTGTGATGATGAGCCTTGACGTGGGTCTTCCTGCACGTTACACCCTTGAGACGTTTTTCTCCTTCATTTTCCGTCTCTCCTCTTTCTGGAGCTTCTGTTAGTTACTGCAGCATTGAATCTGCTGGACTCCTTTAATATTCCCGTCTTTCTGTCTCTTTTATCCTCTGGGAAATTTCTGGAGCGTTTCCTTAATTTTACCTTCTAGCTCCTCTGCGGAGGAGACCTCTCTATTCTGATTTGCAAAAGCAATTTCTCATTCTTCAGACATCGCTTTTCTAGGGCCCTGCTCTCATCTTGTGAACCACAGCATCTTTCTTCAACTCCGAGAGAGGCCATAGGTTCTTTGAAGGGTCTCTGTGGCTCCCAGCACCTCCTCGAAGCTCTTTTTTTCCGTTTGCTTGTTTTGCATCTCTCGTCACGCTGGAGGTTTTCTGGGAGTGTCCGACCATCCTTTTGCATCTGTTCTTTTTCTTTTTTTTTTAAAAGAGTGAAGTTCTAAAGTGGTGATGAGGGAAGTGCTCGGCGCAGATCGGGAGTGTTCCTTGATCTGAGGCTTCACTTCGGTGCGACAAAGGCAGGGAAGCCACTTATTCTTTGTGTGCCTCCCGGATTTCAGTGTCTGCATTTTTTTTTTTTTTCTTCTTTCAGTTTCCCCAAAAGAGAAATTCTCTTACCCACTTTTGTGACTAGCCCTGGCTGCAGCTCAGGTTGAGGTGGGGTGTCTCTTAGTAGTGTGCAGACTTTCCCTTAAATGTGTGTAGGGTTATGCTCACCTCCCCTCTCGTCTCCTGTTCCCTTACCCCTCCGCCCCCAAATGGTCCCTGGTGTCACATTTATGCTGCTGTCTTAACCGACCCTGCCCAGGGGTGACAGTATTCCCGTGTGGGGAATGGGGAACGGGGCACCCAGAGGTCTGGCTGGTTTTAGGAAGACCTTAAGTCAGTCTTCCTGTTTTCCTGTTGCTACTCCTCCCTTCCAGTTCTTCAGCCTCTCCCCTACATTTTTTTTTTTTTTTTGAGACAGAGTCTCACTCTGTCACCCAGGCTAGAGTGCCGTGGCGTCAGCCTCGCTCACAGCAACCTCCAACTCCGGGGCTCAAGCGATCCTCCTGCCTCAGCCTCCCGAGTAGCTGGGACTACAGGCATGCGCCACCACGCCCGGCTAAGTTTTTCTATGTATTTTTAGTTGGCCAATTAGTTTCTTTCTATTTTTAGTCGAGACGGGGTCTCGCTCTTGCTCAGGCTGGTCTCCAACTCCTGACCTTGAGCGATCCTCCCGCCTCGGCCTCCCAGAGTGCTAGGATGACAGGCGTGAGCCACCGCGCCCGGCCTCCCCTACATTGATACACATGGAAACCTAGATCTACAAGGCAGGATCTCTGCAGTTTCTTGTCATGGCAAACGCAGGATGTGGAGAATCGGGAATGAACATGTCCTGATTCCGGGTATTCTGGGACCTCTTCTCCCCTGTTGTTTATCCCTCACGGTTTGCTTTTCCTTTGACTGTTTTGAATTGAACTTGGAGTGCAGGTTAAGTTATTATCGCTCAGGATGCTCATTTAATAAGGGCTATCAGATTAATAAAAGTGGTTCCCCGCACGTTCCACGTCAAGAGGAGTTTTAAAAACCTCAGGTGGGAATCTTTGTTTAGGTGTGATAGAGGTAATTGTTCTTTTGAACACCTAGCTATCTGAATGCTTCAGGTAAGGTGCTTTCTCAGCTGCACTTAACAGAATAACCGTGGTGTAAATAATGGAGACGTTTATTGTCTTACGTAAGCGTTCTGGAGGGAGGTGGTCCCGGAGGTGGCTCATTCAGTGGACCAGCCGTCTGTGGTCTGGGCAGGTCGCTCGCTCTCTCTGATGCTTGCTTCTGTCGTGGCCACGGGTGGCAGCTTTAGGTCTAAGCGTCACATACAATAAAATAAAAAAGCAGGAAGTCAGAGCCTTCTCCACTGGTTTCTCTCCTTTATCTGGGTGGGAAATTTTCCCTTGCTACCCTGGCGGACTTTACCTTGCGTCCCCTTAGCTGGGACTGGTTACATACCCAGTCTTATCGGTGGTTACTGACAAGGGGAAATGAGATTCCCGTGATTGGCTTAGAGCGACGTTGGCTCATCCCCAGACCTGGAGGGGAGACCCGCCCGCCCGTCTGATACCACTGATGTCCCGTGTTAAATGACAGCAGGCTTCGTCATCACAGGAGGGGGTCAGATGGATAGGCTGTCTGAGTTCCGTGTTTCCCCGAAAAAAAGACAGGGTCTTGTATTTATTTTCCCTCAAGAAGACACCCTAGGGCTTATTTTCAGGGATGTGTTATTTTTTTTAAGTACGGTACAACCATCTCCATTGATTCAAATAGAGTGAAGTCGTCTTCTTCTGGGACATCATCCTCACTCTCCAAACCCCGAATTCCATCCTGAGTTTCTTGCGACTCTATTTCCTTTAGAACCATCGGCCCTGATCTCTCCTGTGGAGCCACAGAGCTCTCACGGGGCAGATGAGAAGGGCTGCTCGTGTTCTTGACCGCTCCGCGACGACACGCATGGGTTGTGCAGATGCGCTGCGTAGCCACGCCCGTCACTAGGGCTTATTTTCGGGGTAGAGCTTCTATTGCGCACATGCTTAGAAATCCTGCTAGGGCTTATTTTATGGGTAGGTCTTATTTTCGGGGAAACACGGTACTAATAAGATTGCCAATAGAGCCCAGCCACTCCCGTATAGCATGTAGAGACCACATTTGTTTAATTGTTCATCTTCCCATCTAGACTATAAGCTTCTCAAGGGAAGAAAAAACCATATCTTATTTATCTCTGTGTAGTCAATTCTTAGCACTGTATTTGCTATCTAGTAGGGACTCAACCAATGTCTACAGAAAACAAACAGGGAGTCATTAAGAAAGCCATCCAAATTACAATGTACAAAAGCTAGACGACCACCCCTCTATTAGGGTGGAGGAAAGCTGATATGAAGCCTCTCAAAATCAATATCAGATAATCATTTTCATTTTTCCTATCATTTTCTTTCTTTCTTTCTTTCTTTCTTTCTTTCTTTCTTTCTTTCTTTCTGTCTTTCTTTTTCTTTATTTCCTTCCCTCTCTCTCTCTCTCTCTCTCCCCCCCTCCCCCTTTCCTTTCCTCTCTCCTCTCTTCTCCTCTCCTCTCCTCTCCACTCTTCTCCTCTCCTCTCCTCTCTCCTCTTTTGACACAGGGTCTCACTCTATTGCCTGGGCTAAAGTGCAGTGGCACAATTATAGCTCACTACAACTTCAAACTCCTGGACTCAAGCAATCCTCTTGCCTCAGCCTCCCAAGTGGCTGGGGCCACAGGCATGCACCACCAATCCAGGATAATATTAGAAAAAATTAGCTGGGCATGGTGGCACTCACTTGTAGTCCCAGCTACTCGTAAGGCTGAGGCAGGAGGATATTACTTTTAGAGATACATGTAGTCTTTGAATATTGGTTTATATTGTGTGATAATAAATCATGTTATTGAATCATTGGCTGAAAGTAATTATGAGTTTGAGATGAATATTATACTTCAGCTGCACTATGGCACTATTGTCCTTTTTAACTTTCATAAACTTTTCAGTTTTTTTTCCTGAAACTTCACTATATGGTAAAGAAAATTTCAGTTGTTTTGCTTATGCATAGAAAAAGACTCACAATAAACTAGATGCACCAATTAAGAGAGTACAGATGCTCCTCAACTTACAAAGGCAAGGTTATCTCCCTATAAATTCATCTCAAAGTTAAAAAATCATAAGTTGGGGACATCTGTATATTCCCCTGAAGTACCCCTAGAAATTACACATAAAATATTAGTAATAATAACAAATTAACATAAATAATATTACTATATTAAATGGGAGGGATGAAATTTCTGAATTTATTATATTGTCCTTCTTTAGGTTTTTATTGGGGGGGATTACTACTGTTTTAAAATATTGAGTTTATCTTCTCTTATTTTATTTCCTAGTCAATTCTGTTCTCTAAATGTCATTGATCAGAAATGGGTGATCACAGTTCTTTGTAATCAGAAAAAATTTAAAAAATCTATACTAGCAGATTAACTCTCATTTACATTTAAACACTGCATGTACTTTAGAGTGTAAGTCAGTTGGTCAAATTTATGCCAGTGTTTTGACATTTTGAGTTGTCCTAACTCAATAATTTATTTTCCTCCTTCTAACTTCATACTTCTTTCTCTTCTGCCTTTGTCTACCACTTCTCCCCAAATTACAGTAACCATGATAATTGCATAGCACTGTAACATTTTATTTTAAACACGGGATAAAAATATATGAAAATCTAAGTTAATTTGCAATGCTGAAGTTTTTGGAATTTAGTTTGTCTGACTTTGATACACTTGGAGATTTATTTAATTTCCTTCATATTTCTTATAAAATTATTAGGCATGATATTGGAACAACTTTTGCAATTAAACTTAGTACTCTTAGAGATTTCATTAGTTCTAATCATAGCTAATTTATTTAAATTCCCAAGAAACTTTCTTAATAGGCTTGGAACCATTATATTGTGCTTAGTTAATTACTTTTTAGTAAAAATGAGCAACTAGGGGCCTACACAGTAGTATAGCAAATGAATACGTTTGTCACCCAGATGTCCTAGTCTTGAGGAGAAAGTGTTTTGTGTCTTGGCAATGCTGGTCAATCTTCTAATTGGTTTGTTTTTAAAGATCCAGATCACAATTTGGAATTGCCTTTCTTATACAGGTATGCTCTATTGGCAACGTGAAAGAAAACTCTATGACTTATTCACATTAAAAAGGAAAAAAAAATAGGTCATTTTTAAATAGGGTTACTACAGTTTGCAGGAAGACACCTTGAGTCTGCGTTAAGTAATGAAATAAATAATCAAAGAAATGAAGCCATCCTCAAAGGTTTATAATACAGTTCTGCCATGGTACACTGCCTCAAAGTTACCCACAGTAAGTGGGTGATTTGGGCTAGAATCCAGGAGATGCTTCCTTAAGTCATGTGGGATTACTTCCATCTCAGAGATGCCATTTGTCTCCTCCAAAAGAAAAAATATTCTAATATTTTTGGCCAATTGAGGTACTTTTAAAATTCTATACATAGGCTCCCTATAGGCTACTGCAGTCCCAAATAGCCTCATATGCTTCACATTTCTACCTTTATGAACAGCTTAAAAATGAACTAAATGGCTCTAATGGTGCCTTGGTAAATATGGTTGCTGTGAGATTTAAGTGAAAGAATATGGAGTTAAAAGATAAATTTAGGCAGATTAAAATTCTAAAGAGTTTATTTGAGCAAACAGTGATTCATGAATTGGGCAGCATCAGACTGCAAGGGGTTCAGGACAATACTGAATAGGTGAGAAGGGAAGACTTTTATAAGGTGTTCTTGAAAGCAAGACAATGAATATATTTGATTAAGGTGGAAGAATAATCTTAACGTCACTAGTTAGCAGTTATTTAATAGTTGGCAGTTAAGCTTTAGTTTTGTTTTTATAGGATATGAATGTATACACTGAGTTGAGTTTCAGTTTGTTTACACGGTGCTGAGGTTGTTGGAGCTGCCTAAGCCTAGTAACCTCACAATTAAGAGTTTTGTTGATTTTTGTTTAACAACAGAAATGTCTTTAATAAATGTCTAGTTTCCTATCCATCTCCTAACACAAAACACCAAATAAAGTATACTAGTGTTACTGCATACAGTTTATTGATTTAGTAAATGAAGTCAACATGACAAAGGCTCATTAACATTAATGCTACCAGATAAATATTACTTATAATTGTTTTCCTGTTCTTGACAGTATATTGTTTTCAGAGTACAGATGGCATATATACTATATTAATGACTACAAAATGTTGATATTAAGATGAAAAAATTGAATTTAAGAAAAAGCTACTCTCTACAATCATGTTATATTTACACATAATTTTATTATTTTAATATTTGTTTATTAAGTCCACAATTACATGTTGAGTATGCGTTCTATTTTTGGTGCTGTGCCAGGCATACTCAAGAAGTATTGTGGATTTATGAATATATATTCAGTTTTCCATCTTAATTAATTCCAACTTTTAACCTTTTATTGTCACTAAAAGATTATATAAATATCATATGCCCTATTAAAATGATGCTATTTAAGATATCTTTAGTCCTTCCTTCCATAGAGGCTTTCTTCTAAAATTATTGTGATGATTACTTAGTTTATTAACCTATTTTAAATGAATATTGGGCATCATTTTGAGTATATTTTAAAAATCATCTCCAACTTAATGAAATTCTGAATGATCTTTTTAAGAAATAGAAAATTGATTGATTTTAAAGTGTTACTTTGCTGGATAGAAGTACTTTTTTATATTTAAAAGTAAGTAACAATTACTTGCAATTAGCATTCTTATTTTAATTGTGTGGAAATAGATTATTTTAATTTAAAAAATTTAAAAATAGTTTATCTTTTTTGTGATGAAATAAGATGCTTTATTTGTATTTTCTTATATGAAAGATATTTATTCCACAAATAAATAAATACACATATAAGGTGGAACATATAATTAAAGTGCTAACTGAAAATAATTTTATCATATTATTAAGGCAGTGAAAATGTTGTAAAGATTGCAGTTACTAAATTTTTGGTCTTTGATCAAAATTCAAAATTCAAAATTTTGAAATCAGAAATCAAATTTTCAAATTCAAAAATTTATTGAATCAGAATCACTTAAGGGTTTTCTTAAAGTGTAAATTGTAAGTGCCTTACAGAATTTTAAAGTCTACTCTGAGGATAGAGACATTAATTTGTTTTTACGAAGTTTCCTCAGGTTTGGGAATTACTCACTGGCTTCTGAGAAAATGGAGAAGAACAGTATTCTAGAGTCAATTTTGTTCTGGTTAGTGTTCTAGTTCCTCTATTACATTTTTATGAAATATAAAGATCACTTGTCCATCCATAAAATAGGGACAGAACATACTTCATAAAAATTACATGTAGATTATATCAGATGCCCAAGGGGAAGTTCCGTACATAGCAGTCCATCAATACATATTAGTGGCATTTGAATATAGCCCAATATATTCATCTTTAATCTACCAGCACATATTATTCTAGCATTGCCATTTTTACTTCACAAAGAATTAGTTCCAATAGTTTGTCTTTGATTTTTCTGTTTGTAATCCTGGGCCTTGGTTAGTGAAATTATTTTCTGTATCATTGTGAATTAATTATTAAATCACTGAGAAAGACTTATTTTAACAATGTTTTAACTTTGTATTTCTGCTTATGGAGTAAAACGATGAATTAGCCAAACTGTTTATTGAAGTCTGTACAATTGAGAAGGGTGATATTTCTCCAAAGAGCTGGTTTTAGTAAGTGATGTGCCTCCACTTCTTCCTCCTTCTATTCATACTTTAAGAATAACTGAACTTTTGGTAAATGACTAAATTACATGTTTATTGTGATGTTATATAGAGATAGTATGCATTTTATTTTTATTTATAACTAATTATTTAAAGTAATGAGGTATGACATATAACTTTCACTTGATTGGAGGGACTAATCATGCAACCTTCAAGACATAGAACATTACATGAAGATCAAATTTGTTATCTGACAGGTTGATAGAAGGTAGTTCAGTTCAAGTTGCTGTACAGATAATCTTTGCTGCTGATAGTAGATCAATATGCTTTTGACAAAGATGCTTTTAGATCATGGCAAAATATTTCTATTATATGGTAAGAGCACAAAAGAAAGATAAAAGGATAGGATTCTTTTTATTCTTCTGTACAGTTAACCACAGTTTGGTTTCAATAGGTGACCTTTGAATCTGCTGAATTAGAGACTTTAGTCATTTTAGTCATAATTAAGAACTTATAAATTAGGGCAAGGCTCATAAAATTCTGGGTATCAAATTTCTTTTCTCAGAATCTTGTCTAACAGATTATTGTTTAAGTAGTAACAAGGCCTTGAGTAGAAGGTATTTGAGAATCTTGTATGTGAAAAATATATTAGGGTTATAAATCTGAAAAAATATATATGACAGATATCTATATATAAATTCAAATTTATCCTTATTGAAGTCATCTTTTATGGGATCTTGTTCCATTTTTTAAAAATTAACCCTATTCTCTTTATTATTATAGAAAACTAAAACATTTTTTAGGAAGTAAGATATTTATAAACACTTGGATTTAAGATGTTGTATGATGTGCCTGGTTTTCTAGTAGATTCATTTATAAGACGTCAAATTATCTGTTTGGTTCCCAAGTACCCTGTCCAAGTTGGTTAGGCACAGGCTCAGGCATGTAAGAAATCTCACTTACGCAATACACAGAATAATCAACAATAGACGACAACTATCTGTTATTTAAATGTTTATTGCTGTGGGCCAAAAAATAGTGCACAGATATCCAAATGATACAAAACAGATAGACCACATGAGAGTGACTGCTTACTTTAAATATATTCATCTATGGTTGGTTTGAATGATTAAATCTCTTTATATATATAAAATATATTTATATAACCAATAGATACGTGATGCTTTAAGAGATTAATGTTGCATAAATTAATATTCCATGAAAAAGTTATAATTGCATAGTTATTTTAAAGAATTTCAATGTGCTGATATTTTGCTGAAATAGTCTGCTTTGTGGTTTATAATATAATTCTATTTTTAATATAAAATTATAGATAAAATTAAATTTAACATAATTTAATTAAGATCCAATTTAATTTAAAAATAAATTTAATCTAGAATTACTATAGAAAAATTGATTTCAACTTATTGTAGAATAAACATTGTAGAAATTTGGAATTTTGAATTTTGATAATATAACAAATATTATTTTGTTACATTTCCTTCCAGTTCTTTTTCTGATCTATTTTTTGTTTTACATTGTTCATATTAAATAATTATAGCATATATATTTGTGCTCTATCCACTTAACACTACATCATAACTATTTTCCATTCATATCATTTTAATGGCTGCATGCTATTGTTAATATATTTTAAATTAGAGTTAATAAAACTGAAGTTAAATCCAATTACAATAAAAATGAATTGTGATTTATTTTGCCTCAGGCAAAATGGCAATAGGAAGGAGAAATTGTCTGCATATTCTTTATAGTCTAATCCTTGCCAAATAGGCTGTTTGGTTCCTTCAGCATTAATTCTAACACTTGTTCATTTTAGTTTGCTATGAAGTAAATGCTGTGCTAATGATTAGAGTTTTAAAAATGCTACTGTGATTTGAAATAAGAAAATTGTAACAGATTAAGAAGCAATTTTTTATACTCATTCCTAGGATAATAAATTGTGAAGAAAGGTATTTGCGTATTAGCTCACCGTTCAGTCTTTTATAGAAGCAGATTTGAGCTTCTTTTCTGCTGGTAGACAGTAGTAATTGAGTAATTGAAGCTGAAACTGAAAATTTGGAGAGTGATTTTGCTGTTCTTTCTCTTTGTTTGGGGAAATGTTAATTTTTTTACATGCTCTACAACTATTTCTAAAATATTTTGTACTGTTAATCTTATTAGTTCTTCTAATCATTGAATACATATGTGTACAAGTCAAAAGCACATTTTTCAAACTGACCAACTGACAAAATAAACTTTTGTCATTATTCTTAATTTTTTTCTTCTAAATTATAAGAATTTCTGGCTATATTTTACATTTATAATGAAACCATTTACATACTTGGAAAGAGATTTGACTCAAACTAAGCATTGACTGATTCTAACATAAGTACATGAGTATTACATGATGGTAAAATATAATACTGTCATATTTACAATGCTATAAATTAAAATGTTTAAAATAATCTAAAATTATTAACATATTGTATTAGTATTATAAAATTATTCATTTTAACTAATCAGTAGATTTGCTTTACCATTGGTTTTTAATATAGAAGTCCCACTAGTTAGTTCAGGCTATGAGATATAATTAGAGAATTAAGGCTTCAAATTCCAACTTAATATTAGTGAATTTGATAAATTCTTATATCCTATTTAACTTGGTTATTAAGAATAAGAAATTGATCAACTCATGAAGTTCTTGGTAAAGATTTACAGATATATCTACAAACAAAAAGCCAACATATAGAGTCTCCGAATATAATTTAATTCTATACAGCTTAAGAGCATCCTTAAGTGAAATTGAATATTATATTTGGTAAAATATTGACTTTTACAAACATCTCAGAGATTTCAAATAAGATGTAAATGTCAAAAAGAATCCTAATGGTGAGTTAGAATTTTATTCTGGTTTTATTTTGTGTTTATTATTATTTTTATTTCAAAGTATTACAGGGGTACAAACACTTTGGTTACACATATTGCCTTTGGACCAAGAGCTACAAGCATGCCCATTCCCAAGAAAGTGCAGACCGCACCCATTAGGTGTGAATTTACCCATCCCTTCCTCCCGCTTCTCACTTGCCAAACTAACACCCGATGAATCTTACTTCCATATATGCACATAAGTGTTGGTCAGTTAGTGCCAGTTTGATGGTGAGTGCATGTGGTGCTTGTTTTTCCATTCTTATGATACTTAACTTTGAAGAATGGGCTCCAGCTCTATCCAGGATAATACAAGACGTATTAGTTCACCATTTTTTATGGCTGAGTAGTACTCCATGGTACATATACCACATTTTATTAATCCACTTATATATTCATGGGCACTTGGGTTGTTTCCACATCTTTGCAATTGTGAATTGTGCTGCTATAAACATCTAAGTGCACATGTCTTTATTACAGAATGTCTTTTCTTCCTTTGGGTTTAGTGCAAGTAATCTAAAGACATCAATGACTCTTGGATGCACACTTAAATAATTAGAACTCTAAAATACAGTATTCATTTGGAAGACAAAGGTGTAATCATTCTCTAGAAAAATAGAAACATTTTAATCTATTAAATTATTGCAAAACTATAATGAAATTAATTAACAGTTATTTGAGACAAGTTTTAGAACACATTAATACTCTGTTTTTATTATATGGCAGGCATTTTGCTTTTATCACTTTTAATATTCAAGACACACTTTATAGATAAGGAAACTGGAGTTCAGAAAGATTAAGTAATTTGATTATACTTGCATAAATAGTCCATGTATCATAGACAAGATCTGAAATTATGACTATCAAACTTTGAAGTGCATGTTATTCATGTTCCTATAAACAAATAGAAAAAAAATACCTTTAGGCCTATAACAATTGTTTTTAAACACTATGTATTCCATGCTCCCGACCAAAATTACATGTTGACTACTATTCAATGTGAACATTACAATTTGCTTTTGTACTTCTTGTGAGGTGCATCAGGTCTAAAAAATGCTTCTCAGTGTGGCCGGGCATGGTGGCTCATGCCTGTAATCCTAGTACTCTGAGAGGCTGACGCAGGCAGATCGTTTGAGCTCAGGAGTTCAAGACCAGCCTGAGCAAGAGTGAGACCCTGTCTCTGCTAAAAAAAAAAAAAAAAAATAGAAATTAACTGGAAAACTTAAGATAGATATATATATATATATATATATATATATATATATAATTAGCCGGGCATGATGGCACATGCCTGTAATCCCAGCTACTTGGGAGGCTGAGGCAGGAGGATCGCCTGAGCCCAGTAGTTTGAGGTTGCTGTGAGCTAGGCTGATGCCACGGCACTCTAGCCCGGGCAACAGAGTGAGACTCTGTCTCGAAAAAAAAAAAAAATGCTTCTCAGTGAATCAACACTGACTTTCTCCCTTTTAATCTCCATTCAAACAGTTTTAAATTTCAGAACTGGGAAAGAGTTCAGCCTTTTAAATGAAATATTACCATAAAAATCAGTGGTTTGGTGGTCATTAAGCCATATCAACATTTTCTAAAAAACTTAAATTTCAGATATATTAAAGCAATCTAACTTTTTGTTTTGTTTTTTTGCTAGTAGCAATGAACAAAATGTTGATTGACAGTTGGCTCAATTCATATAGTGTCTTTGAATGAAGTGAGTTTGGCTTGCTTAAGAATATGTTTGCTATGCCTGGTGTTTATTTACATCTAAGAGCTATTTTTTAAAAGAATGGAAGAATGAATGGGGTAGCATTTTGAGAAGGCTGGTGGAATAGGAAAGAACTCTTCTTATGAGTCAAGCACTTTATATAAGTGTATGCAGTTGAACCAAACAGCAATTTTCTATTTTTTCTATTTTTCTATAAAATAAATGACTTACCTTCATTTTAAAGATAGCCTTTGAGAGATTATGCTAACTACTCAAGGTCACAGTTACAAAATGAATGAGCTGGTATTAAATTCAGTTCTATCTGACTTCAAAGTACATGATTTTGAGAAACATACTTTTCTCGGCCATAATCATCATTAAGGTGGATTCCTAAAGTGTCTTGAAATTTGACCAGATGTAGAAGAAAGAAAATTTTTGCCCTTTGAAATAGACTATCAAGATTTAATCTGGAGTATAAAAGGAACATGATTTTAAAAGACCATTATTAATTGAATATACATGTGTGAATTATTTATAATTTCAAAAAATGATTAAATGGATTTGGTCTCTCCATATGATAGTAAAAAAGAGCTATGTTAAGGAAAATTATAGAGTATTTAGAATGCTCAACATAAGTCTTGGCAACAGTTACTGCTATTATTATTAGCTTACCGTTTTAGACAAACACATTATAAAAATATATGAATATGCTAGCTGTATAATCATGAGATGCTTACCACAGAACTAAAATCAAGGTGTTGAAATAAAAGCTGTGTAACATATTTTAGCATTATATTTGACATGGTTTCTGATTTCCCACACTGGTACAGCTGATATTGAGAATAAGTTAGAGGATATGTGGGCTAATTTCTCATGAAGAATAGAATAGAAGAAAAAAATTACTATTATTAAAGCATCAATTCAGTTCACTGACATCTCACTGCTTCAGAGAAATTAGAGGAAAAATTTCTGCTCGTTAAACTTCAGAGCTACCATAGCAAATTCTAATGAGTTGCTTATTAAATTAGCAATTTTCTATAACTGGCATGATTCATCAACTTCTGTTTCATTCTCAGTTTTCAGATTAATAACTAAGAACCCAAATTGCTTGACATGACTCTTCAATCAAACTTAGCATTATTAAGAGTCCACAGTCACTAAGGCCATTTAATATAATCAAGGGAAGCTCAATATTTCAGGATACATTGTTTCCCAACTGCTGTCCACGAAGGTTTTATAGCTTCAAAAAATATTATATCATTTATTTATTGATTCATCACATACTTATATTTAATAGTTACTAAATATCAAACTAGGACAGAGTTTCTGCCCTCATGGAGCTTCCATGAAATATATAAGATAGTATTCGGTATTAATGAAGGACAATTAATGTAATATGATGAGATGGAGAGTGTTCAAGATATCATAGACAGATTTCATAGACAGAGAAACCTTTGATGTGGCATGATATCTGAGCATAAATCCTGATGAAAAGACTAAGTCATTCAAATACCTGGAATAAGACCACCCAGGCAAAGAGGGGAGCGAATGCCAAGGGCCTAAGGCAAATATATGCTTGGGTTTGCAAGAAACAACAGGAGGCCAGCGTGGCCAAGGAGAGTGAGTGAAGGGGTGAATGCTAAGAGATGAAGTCAAAACCAGGTCACTTCATGGACCAAAGCAAGTATCTTAAATTAAGATTTGATTGTGATAAGAAGCCATGGGATGTTAGGCTGATCACGATTAGGGTGGTAACATGATCTAATGTTAGCTATCAAGGAATACATTGATTGCTCCTAAAATGCAGTATTAGAAACAAGTTATAAAGCTATTACATCGGTCCAGGAGAAAAATGACGGAAGTTTCCTTCTGGATGGTAGTGGTGGAAGAAATGAGAATTGTTCAGATTAAAGAGGCATAGCTGTATATCCTCTATCTATAATATCTATATATCTATCTATCATCTATCATTAAGCCAGCAGAATTTACTGATATATAGAGTAGCATTTGAGAGAAAGTCATCAGTGACTCCAAGGTTTTTGACTTAAGCAATTGAGTAAATAGTGGTGCCCTTTATTAAGATTCAGAACACTGAAGTGGGGATTGTTTGTGAGAGGTTAGATCAATAATTGTGTATTTTGGACATAAATTTGAGTTGACTCTTAGTTATTCATGTGGGAATGTCATGTAGGAATCTAAATATACCAATGTGGAGACAAAGAGTGGTATACGGTGTGGTTGGAAGTATGTGCTTTGTAGTCAGCAGTAGATATAATCTATACATTATACTACTGAAGATAATAGAAGGACCAAACTGAATCACCTAAGAAGAGTATGTAGATAGAAAGCTGCTCCCTTGAGCATTCTAACATTAAATCTTAGGATGAGAAAAATATTAGTAAAGTAAAAACACAAAGAGAAGAAGTAGACACTAATGTGGGAGGAAAACCAGGAGAAAAAGATTTTCAAGTGAAAACCAAGACAAGAGGGTATTTCAACAAATAGGAAATTGAAGGAAAGTGATCAACTGTGCCATGGCTTCCAGGAGGTTGGGTAATACAGGGACTGAGAATTTATCACTGAATTTGACAATGGGAAGGTGACTTTGTCAAGAACAGTTTGGGTGAGTGAGGGAAGGTAAGAGCCTGATGGGAGGGTCTTAAGAGGGAATGAGACTGGAGAAGGTGGAGACAGTGAGTATAAGAATGTTCAAGGAGTGTTGCCATTAAGAGTGGGACACAATTAGGAAATAGCTAGAGGCAAATATGGATCAAGGGAGGATTATCTGTGTTAAAGATGAGAAATATTTCCACATATTTTCAAGTTAATGAGAATGATCGAGTAAAGATGGAAAAAAAGCTAATAATGGTCTCCAGTTACATGCAGGTTAATACAAGAGGTATTAGTTCACCATTTTTTATGACTGAGTAGTTCTCCATGGTATACATATACCACATTTATTAGTCCATTCATGTATTGATGGACACTTGAGTTGTTTCCACATCTTTATGAATTGTGCTGCTATAAATATTTGAGTGCAGGTGTCTTTTTTTTATAAAATATACTTTTTGTTCTTTGAGTAAATACCCAGTAGTGGGATTGCTGGATCAAATGGTAGGTTTACTTTTAGTTCTATGAGGTATCTCCATATTACTTTCCATAGAGGTTGTACTAGTTTGCAGTTCCACCAGCAGTATATGAGCATTCCTATCTCTACGCGTCCATGTCGGAATTTGTTGTTTTGGGACTTTTTGATAAAAGCCATTCTCACTGAAGTTAGATGATATCTCATTGTGGTTTTGATTTACATTTCCCTGATGATTAGAGATGTTGAGCTTTTTTGGATTTTAATCTCTGGTACCAGTTATAGAACACTGGAAAATTCTAAATCCTATGGGTTTTTGTTTCCTCCTATCTAATGTAAGACTATGTTAATCTCATTTCCAACTAATATCTATGATTTTTTTTTTACTGTGTCAACATTAAATTTCCAAATTATTTTCCATTATCACAACTTGAGAAAATTGTTTTTGTTTTTGTTTTTGTTTTTTTTTCTTTTCCTCATTCTTGCCTTCTGGACTTTAAAACTATATCCAAGATATGTCTTCCTTTTGCCAAATGTATACCTGTGAATTCCACATGTTATTTAAGTTAAAGCCAACATATAATATGCAAGATAAAATGGAACAAACCAACAGCTCATAAAAGCAAATCCACAATGCAAAAGAAGAAAGGCAGACAAATAGAAGAGACATTGAGTAAAGAGACGGTCATGATAATAAATCTTGAAAATAAAAGACCATCACAAAGGACCATCTGAGAAAGAATATTTTTAGAAATAATTTTGAATCTAATATACTGTAACATTTTCCCTCTGATTACAAATGCAAAGCAGCATTCTTTTTGCTCTGCAATTATTTTTCCATGGATGTGTGCAAAAAAGAGGCTTTGACATTCTTTAAACTCAGGGAGGCTAATGCTTTAATGAACAGCTTGTTATCAGCTGGCTCTGGCTCTGCCTTGCTTGCAATTCCCAGCCTCATTCAGTCAGGGGAGAATCTTTGTGTTAAGTGTAAACATCTTTCATCCTGATACAGCTTCAATGCCTTAGTCCCTAAAGTTCTCATATTTAGTATTTAATTATCTGTTAATTAAATCACACAGTTTAGAAGGGTTTTAGATTAAAGGAATATTAAATGTCTGATTCACTTTTACAAATGTGATATAATGTCAACTTATATACAATGAAAGCATTAAGCCTTTAGGAAAATGCAATTTTCTATAACCTGAAAAATGCAACCAAAATACAAGTGTATGGATCAACTATTTATATAAAACCCTATTAATAGTCACATGGTCTCTCAGGAGATTTAATGTGAAACAAATCAGGTAACCTCTATCTTGTAAAAATCCTCTGATATGGAAATTGTTGTAGTAGTCTTTTAATTTTAATTTTTATCTTTGTTGTACAGATATGAGGTATGCGTGCTGCTTGGTTCATTATCCATTTTCTTTATTGATTTGGCAATGCCTTTGTCTTGTTTTATTTTATGTTCATCATTTCTAGGCCTCTCCCATTCCTATCACCTTTGCAGGTAAACATGCCAAGAAATTGAATTTGTGCCATTAGATGTTTATGCATCTTTAAAACTATATAGCATTGGTTTGTGTATGTATGTGTTATTAATTTGTGTTGGACTTTATTATAATGTGTTATGTAGATTTCATAGTTTCTTACTTTATACTTTAATCTAAATATCTACCCATGTTACTATAAGTAAAATCATTAAATCTGACCTGTTCATGAGATGCCATCCAATGAGGTACCACATTTTACTTGTTTAATCTCCTGGTAATAACACTCAAGTTGCATCCTACTTATTGCCGCTAACAACAAATGCTAAGTATCTCTTTACATACCGCTTTCGGACACATGAAATACAATCTTGGGAATATTGCTAATTATATTTTATATGCATTCAATACTATTTCTTCTACGGTTTTACATAGTTATGATAAATATAAAATAATTGTGCATCCCTTTAAAAGTTTATTTTTTAACTTTATTTATGGTTCTAGGTTATTGCTTTATGGGAAGAGCTCTTCATAAGAGAGTTATACTTAATTTCTGATGACAAAACATCATTAATGTCATCACCATTATCATAAAAATATTTCTAGTTATTGGCTATTATCTTAACATCCAAACCAATTCTATTTTC
This sequence comes from Cheirogaleus major, assembly GCA_963574435.1. Lineage (NCBI taxonomy): Eukaryota > Metazoa > Chordata > Mammalia > Primates > Cheirogaleidae > Cheirogaleus > Cheirogaleus major. Next base: position 20,920 of record CAUYPO010110834.1, read on the forward strand.
TGAAGCCCTCTATAGACATCAATTTTTCTTAGACATTAGTCACTTTGTTTTTCAGGCAAGACGTAATTTGTTTTCCAAGGCATTGCAAGCCTGTGCTCTTTTATACTTTGCTCTGGTTCATACTGATGCATATAATAAAGCACTTCTGAAAGATAACTCTTTTGAAATCATTTTTTCCTTTTCATTTTACATAAAATATTGAAGTTTTAATCTAAGTTTGGGATGACTTTTGAAAATGCAAACTAGTGATTTTTTTTTCTTTCTGGGAGTTACTGAACAAATATTGCTAAACCCAGTAATCTTAAATGAGACTTTTAGAAATGCAATTAGAAAAAATTAGATTAATCAGTTTGAGATCTTTCTTTTAAATAAATATGATTCTGTAAGAAATTGTATATCAAAGTGAAAATAAGGTTATTTCTTTACTCAACTGAAATTTATTGAGCCTGGCACTCTGTTATATTCTGGAATGTTCAATGGGAACAAGAAAGCCACAGTTCCTTTTCCCATAGAAATTAGACTCTATTAGGGCAGGCTGCATTTAGGCAAATCTTAAACTAGCTTGTTGAGTTCTAGGATCAGATTTTCCATTCTGAAGACCCAAAGACCTATACTTACTATGATTCAGGGGCGATCAGCCCTGAAGGACTGATTCATGACAATAATAATGAACACAGACTAAAGTCAACTCCAGGATGCTAATTAATTTTACAATTAGAATTAATTGTAACAAGATTCAGAATATGCAAAATATGCCAGGTAAATAGAATCTCTTCCTGTGTTAAAGGGCCAGTCAACATTTTAAAGAGTAATTTTGTAAACATAGAGTAAAATAAAATTTACTTTATAATGTTTTATAATAAATTTTCAGTTAAAAATAGATCTACTGAGATAGCCTTGCCAGTGAAACCAAAGTAATTTATGCTGGGAAAGCTTCCCTTTGCATCAACTGTGCTTAAAGTGCATGAAGGGTTTATATTTACCCTCTGTTTTTTATATGTAGTATATTTAATAATTTTAAGACATGATTTCCCCAAATATTAATATCTGTGGATTTGTGCTGTGTTTTGTAATCAACAGCATCTTATAATTGCTGTCATCCAGGCAGCAGTCACAATATAGTTGTCATTGCTTGCAAATGTGCAAATTTGGTCATAACCGTTCAATTACATGGTGGATGTTGATGGTAGTATGTGACTGGAAATTAATTGCTGTTTAAAATACCCTCAAAAGATTACACTTTGATTTAATATTAAAATAAATAAAAACGTGTAGATATGAAGGCAATGAAAGGAGCTGCACAATAGAATAAAATTATTCTCAAAGAGTCCTTTCCATGAATATAAAATATATATTTAAAGCAATAACAAAGCATTAAGTGACTGCATTTTTGCTTTCTTAATGAATCATAAAATAATGTGTTATGTAATCATTGATGTCTGAGTTGGGATGAAACACCTCACAGCTTAACTTGTTATGGAGCCTGGCTTGGCCTAGAGCAGGGATTTGAATCAGTATTATAGGGAGGAACTTGAAACCTCTTGAAATGAAAGTAAAACTTTGCATATATGTGCATATGTGCTATTTTATGAGGAGCTGGTTGGATCAGAGCTTTCATAAGATGCTCAAAGTTAGGAACTACTAGCCTAGAGCTATCTCTACTATAATGAATGACTACCTTAAGCCTATTGCTTATGAGTTACTAATTTAGGGTGATGTTTTTAGTACTTGCTGCTCAACTTCTCAGTGGATAATCATCACTGCCCTCATCTTTTACAAGTTAATAGTAAATTACTTTATTTCATGACTGCTTCCTAAGCAGTATCTGTATTTAGACAATGAGTATTTAAGAAACACTTCACTGCATAATCATATATACTGGCCATGTATATTATCCAAAATGTTAAGATATTGAATGAGTCTATTTTTATAACAAAAGTGCAATTATTAAGAAATGGACATTATTGTAGTCATTTTAACAGACCAGAATGTTCAATCATTGGATATTTCTTGTATTGCTCAAGTTAGCATTAGAATATTTATTTACACATGAAATGTGAAACTAACAATTTACTCAGTCTAGATAAACCCTACACAACACTTGTGTCTTCTTAAGTGTTTATAATACGTGGCCCTATGCCAGAAATGGAAAAACAGACAAAATAATTATAGCCAGGATTGTAACTTAACCACCCTTCTTTAAAGTTTTACAGTTAGCTTTGAAAATATTCTAAGTAATCCATGGTCACTACTGGGGAAAAACCAATCAAAGCAAATATCCTTTCTACCAGGGTTTAGGATTATTATTTATTTCTGCATTTCAGATATCAGAAATAGTGAAATCATAAAATTAAAGTTCAATAGCCACTGGCCAAGATGTCCTTTCCTGAATCATTTTCTGTTAGTGAATGAAACATTTGCCATAATTACTAACCCTGAAGTCCAGAAAAATATAATTTAGGTGATTTTTTGACACAGCTTTTAAACAGGCTGTGTTAAATCTGTCTCAAATGGCAATACAAAAAGTTCAAATTCTCTAGATTAGATAGCAATATATGTGTTTCCCAGAGTAGTTAGTTTTTTCATGTATGCTATATAGACACATAATAAGGATCAGAGGAAAATATGCCTGGATAATACAGTGAATGTGTGTGAAAAGAATATTTTTAATATTAAAAGTATCAGTTAAAGCAACTTTCCTGTATAGTTACTATTGACGTGTATGTGATTATAGGTATGTCTATATAAAATAAATTTCTCTGATAATAATTCTGGTCATATTAATAGGACCATCTTATCAGATATGTTAATAGTAAATTGCCTTTTTTCATGGCTGCTTCCTAAGTAATATCTATAATTATACCTCTCCCCTGGCTCATTTGATCATTCCCTGTCTTGGATTTTATTCTAAGATATATCATTAATCTTAATAATTTAAGATTTTAAAATTCATAAAAATTAATCATTCTGATATAACATCAATTTAGCTATGTAATTTAGATATTAAAAAATCAATAGTCAGATGAAGCCAGGATTTCATTATTCTTAATTATAATTTGTCTCAAGAAATTACTGAGTAAAACTAATAGAATATGTTGTTGATGTTCTTAAAAGGTTGAATATCTGTTGACGGACGTAAAATGTTTAAAATAAGATTAGAAATTAAGTTTTTAATCAATTGATAAAATTACAGGTGAACTATTTTACTAATATTTACATATCAATTAAGAAAATTTATTAAAGAAGAATATTCATTTTCAAAACATGAAAACATAAATATACATAGAAACAAATTTATGATTTGTTTTCTCACAAAATAATTATAAAAGTGTATCAGGATAAAATTTTTGTTTTCTTATATTAACTTGGACTTTTCATAATAAAAATTGTTCATAGCACATTTTGATTTGTCCATTATTGCTATTTTGTCCTTCTCCAGGTGGACACATGATTTTTAAGAATGATGTTTAAATCTGACCAACATAAATCATATTCTCACATCTATGCTGGTCTTTATTTATAGAACTATTTCCACTAAATAAGTTAAAAATTCCTTTTTTAGGTGTCTTATTCATACCACTGGTATTTAAGATAAGCTCATCTTTCCAAGAGATACCGTTTCTATTATTGCATAAATATTTGGGTTATATTTGGAATTGCCTATCTTCTGCAATCATATAAATCGAGTTATTAAAACATAGGAATTAAGCAACACTTCCAATTGTCCTAGCTAGGTCATCCTTTGTTTTTCTTTTGTGTTTCATTGTTTTTCTTTCACAACTTGTCTCATTAGTTGATGTATGTTTTACAGACCCTCCAACACCTAAATTTGTTTATGAAGCTTTTCAGCTGTTTAGACTATCTCTGCGATAAATATTTGAACATGCCATTTAAAAATTCAGAGAACAACATGAGTATCTGTTTATTCTGTATTTTTCAGATCAAGCTCCTTCACTCATTCATTCATTCACCACACACTAAGTGCCTCATCCAAGTATTGTTTATCTATCCAGATAGGTTTCCTCCATCATTGAAGAAAAAGGCATCCTGTCACTTAGAAGCTTACACTATAGTGGAGAGACAAACAATAAACATGATAAATAAATAAATTTAAAGTATATTAAAAAGTGGTACATGTAATAAAAATCAATGCAACTTCTTAATTCTTTTAAATATTTATTTCGAAGAATGTAGGTTAAATATATTCCAAGCTCATAGTCACCTGGACATATTGTTTATAACGCTTTCATAATCTGAAATATTTTGAGATTAGTGCCTAGATCATAGCTATAACTTTATCCTTTATATTATTAACACATATTTAGTCTATCATGAATGGATAAATCCATATTCCATATGTCGTAACCCATTAAGAGTGACTTTTAAAATGTGGAACTATCCCAACAGGGAGGATACATTATTTACTTGAGAAGATGAATAATTTTGAGACCATTATATGTGCAATCCTTTCTCTAAAAGCGCTTTTTGTCATATCTTATACACACATCAGGTGCTCAAAATATCCTTTTTAAAAGCCCACCGACTTCTTACAAAAAGAATAATACTCAAAATTTACTTAGAAACGTTTGTGGTGAATTTGTCTCAATCTCGACTGCTTTTCTATTCTAAAATCTTTCTTTGAAAGTAGAGGACTCACTATAATCTAATTCATTAACCTCTTTTAAAACTTATTCTTTATTAGTTTATCAATGAACTTTCTTGAGTAATTTCTTCAGTTTCCTGTGTAAGGAATAAGTGACATTGTCACAAACAACCAATCTCTGCCCATTGTTCTCCTTGGTGTTCTTTGTACCCACGTTGCTCACTCTAACAAAGCCAGTATAATACAGCAGATGGATATTCTTTTTAATTATGCTTCTGTTGTATTAATGGTTATCCACTGCCTCGATCTGGAAGAACTGACAGTGATTACAGTTTCATGCTACAAATAAGAGCAGGTGCAGCTGTAAATAGTCCCTGATTAACAATTTCATTTAAATGTTATAACAGATTTCTGTAGGGCAAATTACTCCCACTGGTAAGGAGGTGTACTTTTGCATATACTATAATTCACTAAATCTAGAATTTAATTATGCTAGCAATAACAAAAGCCCTTAGTGTGCTAAAAAATTCCCCAATATATTCGCCCCTTCTATCAAAATAAGTACCATAAAACAAATGAATTGCTATTAGAAATGTTCCTTATGGAGCAAAAATGTAAATTATCTCTCACAGTCCTACTTCTGTGGGTCATATGTATTGGTTAGTGTTAATGGAAAGAGAAATAAAAATAATTATTTTAATCTTACCATGTAATTTGTATTTTTTTCAATAACACCTTTATTTGTACATACGAAAGCTTCTAAGTGAAGTAAATGTTTGGAGATTTTCAAGAAACGTCCCCTTTAAGCTCTTCCAATATCTATTAGAAGTAGAATATCCTAAGGTTAAAAAATCATGTTCCACATTTGTAATTTGATTATGTTTTGAAAATAAATTTGTGGCCAACTATAAATGTTTTCCCTTATTAAATTATAAGATGTAGTTTATTAACTATGCACATACATAATTTTTAGAGTTTCATATTATAGAAGATAAAGTTTAATTTTTCTTTTGTCTCTCCAAATTGTCTTGTTTGTATCTTATTTCATTTGGAGACTTCTATTGTTTTTCAAAGCCAAGAGGCATGTTAAAATGGTTATTGAAGGATGATCTCTAGTAGGATTCCATTTTCAACCAAACACAAGGTTTCTCATAAAACGTAAAATTCAGAATCTCAATTGATTTTCCTATTTAGCATACAGAAAGTCATAGCACTAAATTTACTTTTATTTAAAATCTAACATTCTTTATATGTTTTCTATCATTTGCCTAATAATTAATGAACTATATTGGAATATCTTGAAATGTTTCTGTGTTTTATTCTTGAATTTACTTACTCTTATGTGCATTTTTTTCCTGAAATGTTTGTGTGCTTCTGCTAATTAAAATTCTGATTATAAAATCATTATATGATTATTTCATGGATTTAAAAATGCATAAAATAAAGGTGATTATCATCATCAACCCTTTATTGTTTTTACCTATAGTTTTATGTTTTTTCACATACATAATTTTAAGCATTACAAAAGCAAGCCATGTAACCAAAAACATTGGTACCCCCATAATATTTTGAAATAAAAACAAAATAAAACAAAATAAAATTTAAATTTACTATATGTTTGCTTTTTTCTTACCATGTATTCATAAAATCATTCCATTTATTAAGTATTTTTGAAAAAGTTTTCGAATGCCTATAAGTTATTTTAGCATTTTACCACTGCATATTTAAGTTATTCAAATGTTTTCGATGTTCAATAAACATATGTCTAGATTTTAAATAAAATAATCTAGTAGAATTAGTGTATAAAAGTATAAGCACATTTTTCTCTTTTGATATTCATTCCAAAATTGCTCTTCAGAAAATTTGAATCAAATAACCCCTTAAGGGTAGTCAAATATTTAATGTTGACATAAAAATGAACTATTGTTAAAAAATGAACTATAACAATTTTAACAATTGGAATAAGAAAATTTACTCTGTGTTTTTAAAAAAATATTTTATAAAATAGATTTTTCTTTAAAATAGAAAATAAAAGCCTCAGGAAATAGTGCTCAATATTTTAAGTTCTAGTCTTTTATTTAAAAAGTTGTTAAGGTTTAAAACTACATTTATGACTATTGAAATAAAGTTAAATGTACAAGTGTTCGAAATAGACCATTTTTTTCAAAGTAAAGGATGTTTTTGTTTATTTCAGTTTGGTTTTCAGTGTGACAGCTTAAGTTGTCCTATATCAAGAATAAATTCCAAAGATTTTGTGAGATAACAAAGAATCAATTACAATTCATCAACCCAGTTTGAAATCTTAAAAATGATTTGTTAGTTTAATCTCTCCTTGTGATGATGAAGTCACATGGCATTATAATCTCTCTCTTAGTGGGTTATTCTTTCTTGAGCAATCTGAAATTGGTCTTCTCTTTGCACTCATGATATGTTTAGCATATTTAAACTCAATTATTAATATATAGACTGTTATTCCAAACTTCTTTCTTTATCTATTCTAGACTGCTGTATGCACAATCTCAGGTACTGCAGCATATCTAAACTTGAACTCTGTCTGTACTGAACCTTTGATCTGCTTCTTCTAAGTCTGAGATCTCTAAAACCTGAAAACCTAGTTGTTATTCTGTCTCCTTTCTCTGCACTCCTCCTATAATAAACTTTACAAACTATATTCATTAAGGACCACGTTTTACAATTCCACTTTAGGAACACCTTTCCTATTAGCTACCTTCTAACTCTTAGCCCTTAATTTAGTTTCACATCTCATTCTCAGTCGAACTATTGAAACAACCTCTTAATTGTTCTCTCTCTTTTTAGAGTCCCATAACTCCCTTGCAAACATTTTCTTTAATTCTCTCGAGTTGATTTTTCTTTGATATGTTGCTATACTGTACATTGCACATACCTCTAACTTAGTGCTTAGAAAATATTGCAGTAATTATTTGTTTGGATATCCTTTCTATAGCCTGAAATCAGGGGTGGAGCTAAGACTCCTTAATACATTCTAAATATATAACATAAAACAATACTCAATAAATATATATATAAAGTTATATACATATACACTTTATATATATATATAATTTGGATGTACAATTAGAAATTTAATTACATTGGAAATGCTGCTGTGTGTTTAAACAGATGACCAGGAATTATGGCCTGCACAGATAACAGACCTCCCTCCTCCACACATGTGTTTCAGTGAAGGCTGTGCTGTCTATTGAAATGACAAGGGCCAGCTGCCAACAGAGTATAAGACATTATAGATTTTTTTCTTTTTAAAGAAAAGACATCTTTCTAATAATTTCACATATGATGTGATTTCTGTTAAATTGCCTTACCAAAAAGAAAAAAGATGTCCAAAAAAACTTCAACCTGAGAAGTAGATACATCATTTACATTAAATTTTAAGAAGTATTTTAATTTTTACATTGTTATTTGTTTGAAAGCTTTGTGGATATTTTTTAAACCATCAGAAGAAAAGTGTGTCATCCAAATAAGAAATATAATTCAGTAAATTGGCTACTGAATCATAAAAATAAGAGATGCAGCAGCTTTAACACTGCTTATTTAATGAGATATTTATCAATATAGGAATTTATATTACTGATAAAATATAATGTTCATAATTTTTCTGTTACTGATACATTTGTCATCATTTAAGAATTTTCAAATTTCTATTGAAATTACATAAAAATAGGCATATTAATTGAAAGCAATAATCTGTTGAGTATATATTTAGCTTTAGAACAAAATTTCTTTATTATTTATAAGAAAAATGCTGATATATAATTTTCTTTTTTTTATTTTTTTATTTCATCATATAATGGGGGTACAAATATTGTTAGGGTTACATACATTGCCCCTACCACTCCTCCCCCCCCCCCACATGCCAGAGCTCCAAGTGAGTCCAATCCCCAGGTGGCACGCACGGCACACATTATTTAACTCTACACTTCCCCCTCCCTCCTGCCCTCCATCCAACAAAAGATTTTTTTATACTTTGGATACATTGTATAACTTTGCCTCTCCCCAAGAAGGGTTAGAGGTATGCTCTTCCCCCCCACAATGCTCTCCACGTCCCTATGATGTGGGTCTTGCCCCCCCTCCGGAAACCCTGGTGTACACTACCACCATTTGAGCACCATAGTTTTAAACAGTCAGTACCAATTTGATGGCGAGTAGATGTGGAGCCCTTTTTCCGTATCTTGTGTCGCTTCACTTTGGATAACGGGCTTAAGCTTAATCCAGGATAGCATAAACGGTG
>CAUYPO010110838.1:0-38723 GCA_963574435.1 Cheirogaleus major
AGCTCAAGATCAGGAGTTTGAAACCAGACTGAGCAAGAGAGAGATCCCCCCCGTCTCTACTAAAAAAAAAATAGAAAGAAATTAATTGGCCAACTAAAAATATACATAGAAGAAAAAAATTAGCTGGGCATGGTGGCGCATGGCTGTAGTCCCAGCTACTCAGTAGGCTGAGGCAGTAGGATTACTTGAGCCCAGGAGTTTGAGGTTGCTGTGAGCTAGGCTGACACCATGGCACTCTAGCCTGGGCAACAGAGTAAGACTCTGTCTCAAAAAAAAAAAAAAAAGGAAACAAAAAAAAGAAAAGTAGATCATTCTTTTTTATTGTCGCCGTAGTATTCTATTGGATGAATTCACCACCATTTGTTTATCCGGTCAGCTTTTGAGGTACATATGGATTGTTTCTGGTTTGGAGAAATTATGAATAAAGTTGCTGTGAACACTTATGTGCAAGTTCTTTTTTGGAGACATTTGGTACTAGTTTTATGTCCAGCACAGGAACTCAGGGACACATCAGTTCAATATCTTCTCATCTGTTATTCAGTCATTCTGCATATGAGTTCTGATCCCTGAGAATCAAGGGTCCTGGTCCCACGGGCCAGCCTCCATGTACCCTGGCTGGGTCTCTCAGGCTATTTCCCCACCTGGTCCCAGGCCATGCTCCCTAATGCCTACTTTGAACTTTTTAGCAATCTTTTACATAAAAAAAAAAAACCTAAAGATAACCAGAGACCACAGCAGTTTACTTTCAAACTAGCAAACAGATGAAAAGGATGCAAGTAGAACATAAACCACCTGATTTCCACATTTAGGAGTGAAAGTAAGCTTCACCAGCTTCACCATGGCTGCTAATGCCAGGACATACGCAAATCCAATGCTCTTTGCAATGCTATTAAGGCTTCCCACCAGTTACCACTGTATTTTTCCTTCCCTGAAGAAATATTAGAGAAGCATTTTGTAGTCACTGACACTGTATTTCTCACTCATTGACAGAAGAGGATAGCAATTTCACAAGCCATTTTTTTACACAAAATGTAGAGAAGAGTAAGTTTGGCAATTTAGCTAGAAATTCAGTGAGTCAAGGACAGAGTAAGAATGCAATGTCTGGAACTCCCAGCAGGTATACTGCATGTAGCAGACAGTCCTTTTGCCTTGAAATAGAACTAGAACAAGAGACACTAGAAACACATTCAACCATGAGGAATACTTACGTAGCTTTTGCTTAACGTTTTGTGGAGGTTTTCTTGGGCTGGTAAAATTTTGTAAAATCCAGTTGGTTGTTTGTTTGAATAGGATTTGGTTTTGACGTCGAGAGCCACAGAAGACAAAATGGGAAAGGGAAGAAGGAAACACTGCCTTGGGTAACTGTCCCAAGATGCTGTGTTCCAATTTGTATTGCCTTAAAACCCCTCTCTTTGTTGATAAAAGATTATTAAATTATCATATATATACAGTTTTTAGAAATACTTACTTCAAGAATGGTTGTCAGGGCCCAGCGTGGTGGCACACACCTGTAGCCCCACTTACTTGGGAGGCTGAGGCATTAGGATTGCTTGAGTTCAGGAGTTCGAGGTTGTAGTGAGCTATGATGACACCACAGCACTCTAACTGGGGCAAGAGAGTGAGATCTTGTCTCAAAAAATAATAAATAAATAGTAAAAAATAATAACACATTTTTACAAAGTTAAAAAAAAAAAAGAATGGTTGTCAGTCATGAGGGATAATGTATTGAGATAACCAAAATTGAGGAAAGGGAAATTGTTTATAGACACTGGCCCAATGAGGTATATGCTTTATTTGAGAAGAGAGTGAAATTCGTCTGGAAATTTATGTAGTAGCTAGCCTACATAAGAGGAATATACCAAAAGAAATAACAGGAGAAGATAAAAATTGTCTTTTCAGAGTCCAGCTAATGTAGAACAGACACTTTTGGCTGAAAACAATATCCATTTGACCACCCTCTGATCCTTGAAGCTCTGGATAACTGTGAAGTCCTTTTTTCTGGCTGAAGACAACAGTAATGATCACCACTTCTCCAAACTCCCACCTAATTTCGGCACTGGCTCTCCCTCCATGACCTAGCTGTGTGTACTCACCCTCACATATGTGTGTGGGGGGAGAGGGTGTGTTCTCACACTGCCAGTGTTGCCAAACGCAGGTTCCGTTTCCCACCACCCAAGAACCAAACACAAGCAGTGAGTGCTGGTGAAGGAAATGTGGTCTACTCAAGTGCTGGCAGCCTGAGCAGATGGCAAACTGTTGTCTCAAAGACCATCTCATCTTTCTCTGCTTACCGAGCAACTTATAAAGGGAGGGAGTAAAGGAGGTATGTAGCAGAAAGCAAGTGTTGTGCAAGTCATCGTGACTTGTTTGATGGTTATCAGCAAATGATAGGTCGTCTTGTGGATCTTGTTATCGGCAGTCTACTTGGCCTGTTCCGGACTCTTGAGCTGTTTTTGCTCAAGGTCGTTCTCTAATCTTTTGTTGGCAGCAGTGTACACAAGCAGCAGGTTAATTCTAAACTTTTAAGACAGAATAAGTCAAAAACATACTGTAAGCAAAACAGCTTCCCTTTAGCCAGCCTAGCAATATAGTCTGAATACCCTCTGGGGTGTGCTTACACCGGCACACAAGGCTTGTCAACATTCATCCAATAATGGGTCTTCACCCTGAATCCTTGGACCACTTGTCCACTCTTAAACCCTTGAGTGGTGGCAATAGGATGTTATTGGCAGGATGACAACTTTCAGTGAGGGATCATTTGACCTTTTTAGTTACTCTGATAAATCAGGAGCACTCTATGTGAATGGGAATCTGGAACTTCCATATCGATTATTAATCTGATCAGTACCTGACCACACCCAATGCCCCAGGGAATGGCTGGTTTCCTTTGAGATGATTCCTTCCCATATTCGTTTGTGCTCCCCCATAGCTGATAATACTTTCAGCATCCATCTGTGTTGTAAGTTATGTGTAATGGAGACTTTATATCCCTAGGAGCCTATTCCATGGTTTTGAGACTGTCCTTTATTTGTGGTAGAACTGTCCCAAGTGATTTTGGGAAACACTTCTCTTTGGCTGGGAAGTAGGGGAAAGCCAGGGTTTGTGGTAATACCTGCCATTGGTAGGGGAGTAACCCGTATGTTCCACCAGAGCAGGCAGCTGCCTCAGGCATGGAGCTTTTATAAGTTTCCTGTCGTGTTAGAGCCAATTCTAGTTTGTGAAATGGAGTCGCACAGAGGGAGGTCAGTAATTGGTAGCACCTGGCTGGGATGAGGGATTCTGTCGTGTGTGTGTGTGTGTGTGTGTGTGTGTGTGTGTGTGTAAGTCAATGCAGCAGCTCCTCTCAAGTAAGTTTCTCCACCCAATGTGAGACCTTGAGATCATTTCTCTTAATCTTTCATCTCTGTTTGCTAGGGTTTGATAGTTTTCTGAAGGAAAGACTCCACTGAGTGATACAAGGGAAGAGGCAAGTCTCTTTTCTAATCTCCTCCCTGCCACCAACTAACTTTGTGAACTTGAGTTACTAACTTTAGTTACCTTATCTGTACAATGGAAACGTACTCTCTTGACCACATGATCTCCTAAGGATTCGTAGCTCTATGATTGATCTACCTGCCATATATGCCTAAATATATGACAGTCCTAAGAAGTCTCTCATTTAGCCACAAAGATATACACTTTTAGGGAGATAAACACATAAGTTAAGTATCTACTCAAATGTTTAGATAACTACTTAAATTTATGCATACATTTTTAAAATTATATTTATAAAATAATATATTGACTTTTTTAAAATACTGTATTTTTCCACTTTCACTTTGCAAAACAATGTTATTCCTCACTGCTTTCATTTTGTGACTAATCCAGCAGTTTTCCAAGCACATCATCATTGCTTCTTTCTAAGTTGTTTGAGATCTAACAATTTTTTAGTTCACACATAATGCTGTCACTAGAAATGTTATCCCGAGTCATAAACACCCATTTGCATCATATTTCGTCATTTTTTTTCATTTCCTGTAGGTCTATATTTGTAATCTCCATAATGTGCCACTTGCTGAATTGCATTTGTACTTGATGTCTAAAAGGACCATTTTTAAAATATCTAATACTTGCATTTCAGAGCTAATAACTTCAATAGTAACTACTAAATCAGTGATAAATTTCTTTTCTTCTTCTTTTTTAACCAGTTCTGACAGATGATCTCCATAAGCATCTAAAAGAGACATTAATTTAGATCATTTCACTCCAATCCATCTTCCACCAATGATAGATTTTTGTTCCAAATTCAGGTATTGAGAGAGCACCAAAACATGACTTCATAAGGATGTGCACAAAAGGTAACTTTCCTTTCTTCTGGGAAATAATTTTTGACACAAAAAATTCATCTTATGGTGGGGCAAATGGGTGTCTATGTAAAGCTATTGGTTCAAATTAATTCCAGAAATTTAGAAGTAGTATATGCTTTCTTTTTATTTCATTTGTCCTTGGAACCCAAGGTCACGTCATTCTAAGCAGAAGATTTCCTTTAAAATTATTATTATTCTCTCTTTAAAAAGAAGCAGCAGAATTTGATGTACCTACTCAACCAACAAGACTCACTCTACACCACAAGAAAACTACAAGCAAGCCTCTTTAAAAGTAGCCACTCCATGATTTATCAGGCACAGCCCGACAGTGACCAAGAAGATAAAAGAAAGGAAGAAAAGTTCACTCAGTGCTCTATGCTTGCAGTTTTCTCTCTGAATTCAACTTTTTGTTGTTGAAACCTCAAGGGGGTTTCAGTGTAAATCCAATTGCTCATCCCACAAAGATCCAATTATTGAGATAACAAGGATTGCCAAGGAAGAAAGGAATTTTTAATGTGACAGATGTCTTGTTGGGAAAACAGGAGAAACTTCCTCAAATTTGTCTCCCTGACTAAGGGAGATCATGGGCTTTTAAAGGAGGGGCCGGTGCCTTGGGGCAGGTCATGGTGTATCTCACAGGGGGCTACCTGCGTTGGGGGCACGTTGTAGGGAATGGTGAATCTTGGCATCTGGAAGTCTGCCCAGGGGACTTCAGAATCTCAGCTCCTTTGTATTGTAGAAAATTCACTTCAGGCTGCGTGCAGTGGCTCATGCCTATAATGTCAGCATTTGGGGAGGCTGAGGCAGAAGGATCACTCGAGGCCAGGAGTTCCAGTCCATCATTTCTGGAAAACAACTCAAAGGATCAAGTAGTTAGTTAAGGGAAAGGGTTATAAAAAACACACAGGGGTTCGTGGAGCCGGTTACATTTCAAACAACAACCTGAGCCCTGCCTTCTTCCTCTGAATTTTGTCCTTTACGTGGAAGGGGGAAAAAATGCTGGTGCCTGTAATAGGTGTTGCCTTCAACTTACTCTCCTGATCATGAGGAAGTGTTGCCCCTTCCCAAGGTACCAGGGCATTCCCACCAGGACTCAACTGTGGAGACGTGTTCCAGTTAGGCAGGAAGTGAAAAGAACCCTGTCCCCTGTTTGGCTCAAAGTAAGAACAAGTGTATGTAGAAGAGCCCCAGGGAGAAAAAAAGGCAAGAAAAATAAACTCAGCTTTCTACCACCAACACCATCACGCTTTTTCATCCCCAACAGAAACCTACAGGCAAGCTGTTCTTGATGGATGTTAAATATTCAAAATTCTAGGAGGGAAGTGTTATGAGTGATTAGAGGGGGGGAAAAAAAGGAGAAAAGCTGCTGTGTCCTCTTTGACTCTGTAACAGGCAAAGTTATGCGTGTGGCACATCATACAAATGCCTCCTCCACCTACCTCAGCTGGGGGGATGGGAAGGAAGGGGCTTTGGCCCCAACGACAAGATAAGTCAGTCCTAGAGAGACTAAGAGTCACTTTTTTAGGGCTCAACTCTTATTTCCATGTGGATGGAAACTTCAGTGTGAGTTGAGGGCATCCTCAGGCAGCCAACCTTTGGGACTGCCTTGCTCCTAAGCCTTGGGAGTCACAGGGGAGATCCCACTGATGAATGTCCCCTCCCCCATCCTGGACATGGGTCTCTCAATTTCACCAGATCTTTGTTTCCTCTCTTGAGGAAAGAAAGGAAAAAAAAAAAAAAGATTTCCTGTTATCATTATTAGGAGAATTTTGAATGGAAATGTTTTAGAAGAAGGTTAATAGTGACTTGGTGTTCAAGATGGCCAACTCCTCCCCCATACAAAAATCTGAAAATAATTCTGATAAAAAGAGCAATTCTGCTGTGAGCAAACCAGATGGCTACACACCCCTTCATCAAGTCTGTTAGTTTTCACATTGCTGCCTTGGAAGTTTCTCCCCAAGAAAACACATGGACATGAGACTTTTTGACTGAGTTAGGAATCTGTTTTAAAACAAGGCCCGTCCACACTCACCCCCAGGTCTACCCAGCATAATTGCCCACTTCATTTTCTTCAGGATATTTTCCCTGGCAGATTGAATATCCTTCTGGATAACTAAATATATCACTTATGGTCAACAGAGAGAAAACATTGAGGCTTCTTTGTGGAGAATTCAGACCAAAGCTCGGTGCTTGCCCAAATTCTCTGGATCCATGCACTAAGTTGGGTCTGGGTGTGCTTTAAAGGGTTAGAGCACTCATATTTAGAAAATTTCTCAGATTCCACTTGAATGTTTATTTGTATAGCTGATCATTAAAGCATAAGCAGTAAGAATATAGGAGGCTATTTTTTTAAGGGAGGCTTCCTGTTTCAGCTGGAAGTGGTGATTGAACACTTTATAATCCCACACAATCCCACTTCCTCTAAGTAATTGTCATATCCCAAAAAGACACAATAATTAAAGTCCAGTCTTAGAACTGACATGATTGGTCTAGGGTGGTGTCCATTGCCCAAGATACTGTGGAAGTGCATTTATAAAAAGTTTAGCATCTCAGCAAATATAGAATTATTGACAATAGCTTGAATTGATCAAAACAAACATTAGTATGGACTAAACTGGTCTCCCTATAGGCATGGAATCCTCAACATGGAGAGAAGAGTCTGTGGAAGAATCTCAGAGTGGACTTCCTAAAAATTTTGTGGAAAAACAATGTAGGTATCTGTACATGTGCATTTTAGAGGGAGGGTCCATAGCTTCTTTCATATTGTCAAAAGTGTACCTGATAAAAACTGTTAAGAACCAGAAGCAGACCATAAGCATTGTACATTAAGTACCATGCTAAAACCTCAAGACTTGGTTTTCCCAAATCAATCTTTGAAAATGAATTCATTATCTCTGCCCAAATTCTGACTCTGCCATAAGCTAACAACCATGTGTCACAGTTCAAGTAATACAGTTCAAACCGTAACTGTGTATAAAACATTGATAGGCAGATTTTCTTCTCCCAGTTTTATTTTTTTAAAAATCTCTCATTAATAATATGACTCAATTACCCATGAATCAGGATAAGCTATATCTTGTGAAACAATTTTTTAAAGAAATTAATGCTGTGGAAAATTGGGTACCCTTCTCACTAATTCTCATTTAACCTTAATCATCACTATGAATTGTAACTTGTCTCATGCAATGCCTGATACTGATTAGGATCAAAGCACTTTCAAATTTTGTATTATATGTGAAAAGAAACTTTTTAAAAAATGTTAATTACCTATTGTACCTGCTAAATATAATCAAGGAGATCTAGTATATGATAAGAATTAAAGAAAACACTAGGTTTAAATAAAACAAGTACTTTATTAACTTCATCACTTGATCATTGCTTAATTCAATTTTGACTTCTTTCTCTCAGCATATTGATGTACCAAAATTTCCATAGGAGCCTCTCAAAAAATTTTTATAATTGTTTAAGGACACCTTTATTGATATATAATTTACATATCATAAAATTCACCATTTTTAAGTGTACAATTCAGTGTTTTTCAGCATACCCACAAGGATGGAACCATCACTCCTATCTAATTTTAAAACATTTTTATCACCCCCAAAAGAAACTTCATATCCATTAGCAGTAGCTCCCCATGCCTCCCTCCTCCAACCCCTGTCAACCACTATCATCTACTTTCTGTCTCTATATAGATTTGCCTATTCTGAACATTTTATATAAATGGAATTATACAATATGTGGCCTTGTGTGCTTGCCTTCTTTTACTTAGTGTAATGTTTTCAAGGTTCATCCATGTTGTATTAATAATATCTATCAATACTTCATTGTTAGTGGCTGCCCCTTTGAAATTTTAAATGAGATTTTATTTTGCCTATTCCTAAGTATATATAGTATTATGGTGATATCTGTCAGATGCCATGTTGCTGGACAGTTCCTGCAACACAATGCAAGGTTTAGCAGTGCAAGGCATGGCGCGGTGTCAAGCTGGTTCCAAAGAAGCAGCATGTGCATGCAGTTTGCTTAGGGAGTATGTAATAGAGCTTAGAAAGGGCACTGAAGCATGGGATCTCCTCACAGAGCAGCAGAGTGCTGAAGTCAGTCAGGTAAGAAGATAACAGTAACTGTGGGGGCTCTGGACCCTCCAGACACAGCTTTGGTCCCTCCAAGACTTTCATTCCCTTCGAGTGGGCTGCCAAAAATTCTAGTGTTCAGACATGTGCAGAGGACAGAAAAAAGATTGAAAACCACCACTTCATCTACCCTTGTTTTCTCTACTTAACTAAGTGGTAACTGCCATGAACATACACTGAATTCTTTTGGGGAAGAAAAAAACACTTTTGATTGGTTGGATATGGGGTTTCCTTGTCTTTTAGCAGAAGGTGCTTTGCTGGGTCATAACCATGGTCTTGGCTTTCTTTCTCCATCGGCAGAGGAGGAGGAACGATCTACATAGTGCTATGATGCCAGTGAAAACATGAAGGGTAAGGCTCTACATCCTTCCTCCCTATCATAAAGAGACTTTTATCCACTTAATTCTTTTTAAGCACCACGCTATCCCCTTCTCCTCCTTATAATGCATCCACTAGTCATAAGAGTTTCAACTGATTTACTGGGAGCCAGATGTGATTTTATTTGACTACAGTTGCATGATTCTTGCCCATTTTAAGCACAGTGTTAGACCAATGGCTCCCATATGATCAATATGATCACATGGAAAGCACGTTTAAAATGCAGATTTCTTTGATTTGATTCTAATTAGGTAAGTCTGGGGGAGAGGCCAGAGATTCACATCTTAAGTAAGCACACTTGTCCCATGTTGATCCAGGAGATTCATTAAAAGTCTGAGAAATACTACCCTGCTGGCTTCAGGTCATAAACTGCCTCAGACACCATTTAAAAAATGTCCCTCTTAAATGTTTATGTATTCCATTAAAAAAAGAAATAAAAAGTAAAAATAAATAAAGTTGGGGCCAGGCGTAGTGGCTCACATCTGTAATCCTAGCACTTTGGCAGGCTGAGGTGGGAACATTACTTGAGGCCAGGAGTTTGAGGCCAGCCTGAGTAACATAACGAGACCCCCATCTCTACAAAAAAATTTTAAAAAATAAGCTGGGCATGGTGGCACATACCTGTAGTCCTAGCTACTCAGGAGGCTGAGACGGGAGGATCACTTGAGCCCAGGAGTTTGTGGTTGTAGCGAGCTATGCCGCTGCACTGTAACCTGGGCAACAGAGCAAGACCTTGTCTCCAAATAAATAAATGCGGTTGGAGGAGGGCATACACTTTTTCTGTTATTGCATTTCAGTATGTCCTATGGTACCAATTTATATCCATTCTTTCTCTATACAGAGTGAAATAACAGTTATGTTGTTGCTGCTTGATGAGAAGATGGTGACAGTAGAGAAGGCTCCAGAGAGGTAGAACTTGTTTAAAAATAAGGGAATGCACATAGCTGTCAACTAAACTTGCCTATCTAAGTCTAAACCATCCCTTTTCATCAAAAGGCTATGTATCCTGTATGTAACCGCAGTTAACGGTCAGAGGTTTCTGAGATTACTTCTCTTTCAGAAGTTTTCTCTGGTTCAGATTTCTATTTTACTTTATACTTTATCCTTGAGCATCTAGCACTAAGTTCTATCTGCTCCAGAGAGTCTAATTCCTAACTGAAATAGTGGAATATATGAGTGCACAAAGCAGGAAGCACAGAGACAGTGTGTGAACCGAGAGGCAGGAAAATCATTTAAGGCCAGGGACTTGACTAAACAAGGCTCAGCAAGTTCAAAAGAAAACATAAGTCAAAGGTCAGAGTTAGCAGAAAGGCAAGAACTAAGTAAAGAATCAGAAATGAGAACATGTAAATATATGGGAAAATAAAAAGCTAACAAAGACAAAATTAGAAGTACAGCTCAACACTAGAAGAAAGCTCAGAGGTACAAAGTTACAATTAGATAGAAGGAATAAGTTCTGATGTTCTATTGCACAGTAAGGTGAGGAGGGTTAACAGTAAAGCATTGTATGTTACAAAATAGCTAGAAGAGAGGCTTTTGAATATTTCTACCACAAAGAAATGATAAATGTATAAAGTGATGGATAGGCTAAATATCCTGATTCGATGATTATACAGCACACATATGTATCAAAACATCAAACTGTACCCCATAAATACATACAATTACAATGCATCAAGAACAAAGAAGGAAGGTCAGAAAAGTGGTGAGTAACCAGGAGATCCACCTGCACAGAAGGCTAAGGTAGCCCAGTCTCAAAATACACAGGGACCGTCAGATGCAAAAAGAATCAATTATGAGGCAATCAACAGTCCTGGTCCAAGCTTCTTAGCTATTTTCTGCTGATCTTGATCCCAGCACTTACCTGGGAGTAAACGGAAAAGAAGACATGTGAGTGGGGAATAAGAACAGATCGTATCTTTAAAATTAATGCTTATAAAGTCTAATGTGGATGAGAAGGTGGGAGTGATGCAGAAATGAGGGTTGGTGGAAACCATTCTAAAGGACTCCAGTCAGGCACCCCGTCCTTGGGGAAGTCATCCCCGAATCCCTTGCCTGGGATCAGAGCCCCTGCTGCTGCTGTCACAGCCCCTTTTCTTCTGCCTACCATGGCATCCACCACACCCTATGGCCAACTGCCACCTCCCCATCCAGGCTGCAATCACCTTAAAAGCAAGAGTGATGACTTATTCATCTTTATATGCCATATCTGTAGCAGTTTTGCAATAAGGTCTTATCGAATGTCAACAATTACCTGTACCTTATCAAACCACAGCTTCCTTATAGACAGGAAATCCAGCTTTATGATACTTCCTAGGGATAATATTTCAGTTGATAAAGAAGAGGAAACATTTAATGGCCTTTATCCTCTTATAAGTCATTAAAGTAGTATCTCATAAACCTTAGATATCTACAGTCATGCCAAAGAACTACCCTTTCTCACACTAGATGCTTATTCCTTTTACTGTTTCGTAGAAAGTGCTTGCCTGAATTAGTGGCTGTGTTTCAGGAGTTTGGGTCTTTCAAACACATTCCTTTCAGCTCTGTTTTCTAGAATGGGCTCTTGTCATTTTTCAGAGGCAATATCACATAGTGATTAAGAACACAGACTGAAGAGAGACACTGCCAGAGTGGTAGCCCAGCTCTTCCTTTTATTGTCTGGTGACCCAGGGCATCTTATGGAAACTATCTGTGTCTCCGTTTTTGCCATCTGTAAAATGGGAATAAAGTTGGTTGTGAGAATTAACTACACTACTGGTAATTTTTTTTAGGCAGTAAAATGTGCCCGGCACATATTTTTAAGTAGTAAAATGTGCCTGGCACACAGTAAGCTATCTATATTATGTAAAAATTAGCTATTATATTTTACTTTGCCAGATGCCAACTGATTACTTGCATCAATAATTATAAGGCTCACAATATACTGGGGTCCTTTCTCAAAACAGTACTGCTCTCTTTATTTAGTTGTAGTTTTTGGTTAAAAAAAAACCATTTTATTGTGAAAATAAGTAAATAAGCTTAAAATGGAGAAGGAAATAAAGGCATGTTAATATTACTTCATTTATCATAAGAGTAAACTATAAGAAACCTCCTAAATTTATCATACAAAATTCCAAGGATTTATCTGAAAGAAAGGAAGATTGAGGAAACTGTGTATCTTTTGCCTTAATCATTTCCTAGGAAGTTACTAAACCTGAGGTCATTATTATTTATACAGGAAGAGAATCTCTTATGCTTCTGGAAAATTTCAAAACATGGCCAGCATGTTTTCTGATCATCTCCACTTCCTGTGGTGGAATTTAAAAGCCATGCCAACTTTCATAACTGCTGAGATTTACACAGTAAAGCCTCATTTGATAATCTTGCAAAATGGATAGGCAGAACTTCTCTTCCTTTTCTAAATGCCACATATGCCAGCTTTTACAGATAGTTAAAAAAAAAAAATTTCAACCAGCCCCGAGCAGGCTCCACGAAGAAGTACACGCTATTCCTCAGCTCCATCTCCAGGGTAGCCTGGGGAATCCCTCTTCCCTCGTGATGTCTTCTAAATTTAGTTCTTCCAGCCTGGAATCCCTTATACTAGAGAAAGAAAGCAGTTTTTCCCCAGCCTCCTGGGTTCTGACTAGTATCTCTGGTATCTAAGTAACGAAAAAATGGGAAAGAATGGATCAATAAAAATAAATTTTTCATTTACCTAAAATAATGAAGAACTGGGATGTAATTGAAAGTTAATAATGCTTCCAGAATTAGCAATTTTCAAAGATTTTTTAAAAATAAAATAAAATAACACATAATACTAAAATCACACTTGAACATAACTTGATTTTTCAAAGAAGGGTGTTGTGGTCTGTGATCGTCCCCAGGAAGAGCAGTCACTGTTTAATAGGATCAGAAAGTGTAGGTAACAGAGTTATAGCTAAGTGGTTCATAGCATCCTTTCAACGTTGCTTTTTGAATTAATCTTTATTTATTTTTAGCTTACCATTTGCTTCAAGTTGAGGGGAAAAACAAACTTCACTTAAAGGGCACGCCTCAAATCATGGTTTGGGTGTGGCAAAGCCATAACATGTAACCAAAAGGTTTGTACCCCCATATCCTGAAATTTAAAAAAAAAAAAAGATTTCTATGTTTTCTGATTTTGTTCACATTGCTCATCTTGGCCTTTAAAAATATCTTTTTAATTTCGTGTAGCACATTTTGGCCTTCTTTATATAATGCGCTTAACCCCAATTTACAGATACCTTCATAGGTATAGATAAACCAGTATTATCGCCTTTGCAAAATAGAACAGAATAACTGCTTTGTGTTTTCTTCTTTAGTCCAACCAGCTCCCACTATTAGACATATAGAGCACATTTGAGTCAAAGTCCTCTTCCTCAGAAACCCTGTTGTTACCATGGGGAAACTGTAAAACTGCTCAAATGTGGGCATGTTATAATTAGAACCAAACGTGGGCTTTATGGGACCTGTCATGATGTTTCTAGGAAGCTAGTTCTGCGTTGGCTTCGTAAGACATCCTTTTCCTACAATCATGACTCACTCCTCCTTCTCCTAACTCACCCCCACTTGTTCTGGGGTGGAAGAATGCCCAAATGCTCCAGGGACAGATGCGTAGGCGGACGTCCAGTCTACTGACGAGAACACACTTCTAGGCATTGTGGAAGTGGGACAAAGGATTCTGCTGAGCATGTTCAGAGCCAACAGTGTCATGGTTATATGTTTATCACACATGGAGGGACTCATTGCTTTGGCAGCCGACCCTAGCCCACTCACTAATCCAAACCCTCCCATTCCTCCCTCCTTGCTTCCTTTCAGGAAAGCGTGTGCAAGTTCTCCGCAAAACGATGAATCTCTCGTCCTCAGGGGAATGTACGAGTCAGAAAAGCTTTTAGAAAGGAAAGAGGAGCCAAAGCCTTTGCATAAGTAGGCCAGCTGCAGAGCATCAGGGGCGGCCGGGGAGAGGTCTCCTTGCTGTGGCCCCACGGACCCAAACCTCCCTCCTACCACTTGTCTCCATTGTCTTCCCACAGCCCCGAACAAGCCAGCCCACACCTCCGTGACTGCACCCACTGTCATTTTCAGGAAAAGAGATTTTCTGAGTCCATCTTGGCATTTCTGTGAAATCACAGAAATAATTCATTGAATCACAGAACTGAAAGAGATGACTTCATCACTTGTATTTTTAAGATGATAAGAATGTAATCGGGAAAGTTTCGCTGATCTGCCCAAGCTCACACAGCTCTAGAAACAGAGCCAGAACTAGAACCTGGAGCTCTCTATTCCTACTTTTTTTTGCCTTTTTCACACGAGCTTTAAAAGTAAACCCTAAGGTAATAGATATGCTCTCTTCACCTCAGCCCTCTTGCTGTTTCCTTTAATGCTGGCTTCTCCTTTATGTGACGTGCACCCAGCACACAGCAGACCTGAAGCTGATTATAAAGACTCATCTCATGACTTGTTAAAAATAGAGATTTCCAGGCCTTTCTTGGGAAGATTCTGGGATGGGGCTGAGGAATTGTTTAACCAGTTTCCCCAAGTGAGTCTAAGATCAAGCCAGTTCAGGGAATAACATGGTAGAGCAAAGTTGAAAAAAGAAAAATAAAAAGGTATGTTGGATGGGCAGGGTGGCCCAACAAGAATAGAACGGGGGCATGGACAGGACCAGGAATTTTGCCTTCTAGCTGCTTTTTTAGTGGGTTAACCACTAGACCACACTTCCTCTCTAGGAGAAGCAAGGAATTAAAATCAAAGGTTTACCACTGATTCATGCTGCCTGCTAATACTGCTTATTGCGCCATGCTGTGACCCTAAGCTCTCTGGCTTGAAAACAGATGTGGGGAGTGAGCAAGCCGAGGTACTGAGGGATGGTGAGGGAGGCGGGGTGAAGGCAGACGGCCAGGGAAAGAACTTCCTCTGCTGCTAAATTTCAGGCAGGAGTGGAAGTCAGTCTAAATTGTTACCATGCAGATCTGGAATCATTTTTGCAATCGCCTGGCTCCAATTCCAGGTTTGTGCATTCTGCAACAAGAACTGAAAACTTGGTAATTAATGCTCCTGACCTGACTTTTGCCTCTGCCCTCATCTGAATGCATATTATGAAGTTACACGTTTAGCTTGACAGTCATTTCATTAGGCAAGAGACTTTGGTTACCCTGCCACCCCCATCCCATCCCTTCCCCCGTGTGCACTTTAAAAGGAAGTACAGAAAAGTTAAGCAATTTGACCAAGGTTACACTGATCTCAGTATTGTGGTGGCTTGGTGAAAAATGCAACCAAGCCATTTTAGATTAAGCTTTCTGGATTCCTTCAATATATTCTTATCATTAGGCAACTAAAAAAACTTTTGTATTTATTTTCTGCCACATGATGAGTACTTGACGTGCCCTTAGGCAGATATGTAGTGTACCATGCCAATATTTACCAAAAGCAAATCAGTTTTGAGTGTTACATGTCAATTCTAAAAATAACTTTTGCTAAACTGGAAGTCCCATGAGAGTGGGGCAGGAATTTCAGCCTTGGTATTCTCTAGACATTGTAAATGTGACAGTGCTTAACTGCCAGGGGGTACAGGAGCTAGATTTTAGGTCTGCAGGGGCTAGGGTTCCCAGTTTTAGCAAAGAAACAAACAAGATAGCCAGTGAAATTTGAATTTCTGATTTTAAAAATATTAGTGTAAGTATGACTTCTCAGGCAATATTTGGGACACACTTATACTAAACAATCATTCATTGTTTACCTGAAATTCAAATTTAACTGGTCATCCTATTGCCCAATCTGGCAACCCTAGCAAGTGTCCTCCCCACTTAGCACTAAGGTCTCCAGGATTTTCTCAAAGATAATCAAAATGCAAGCCCTTCCCTCCAGAAGGCTTTCAGCATAGCTCCTGAAGAGAAAGCAGTCTGTCACATGACAGTGTTATTACGCTGTGATGAATGGTGCAACAGAAGATACAAAGAGGTCTGAGGTCACAGACATGGAGCAAACAAATGAAAACACCAGGGTCAGGAAGGTTTCACAGAGTTGGTAACATCTGAGCTTGGTCTTACAGGATAAGTGTCAATTAAAAACAAAATAAGACTTATTAAATAAAATATATAAATAAATAGTCAATAACTTGCTCAAGGTCACATTAAAAAAGAAAAGGATCAGAACTTTATCAGACAGATCGGGAGGGTTGAAAGAATGTGGTAAGATCAGTGTAGCTGCAGCATCTGGTCTGTGTATCTGACTAGGGGGCAGGGCTGATAGACATCAAGAGGGGAGATTTGAAAGTTTGATTGGGGTAGCCTTGTGAAGTGCCTTTATGCCGTGCCTGTCTTGATGGATAGGGGAGCCAGCAAGAGTTTTTCAGCTTAGTGGTCTGATCATTTCTGTTTCTGAAAAATAATTCTAGTGGCAGATTGGAGTGGGCAGAAATTGTAGGCAGGGAGACCAATTAGAAGGTTATTGAAATAGCCAGGCAAGAAAGGATGAACTTATTTCAACTAAAGCACTGATGGTGCAAATTGTGAGGAAAGTCAAAATTATAGAGACATTTAGGTGGTAGACAAAATTTGGTGATTGATTGCATAAGGCTGATAAGATAGAGCATGGAATTAATGTAGTATATAAATCTCTAGGCAAATCACAGGCATTGTTTTTACTCTAATTGTCTATCTGTAGAATGGGCTAATAAGACTCTACTTCATTAGACTACTGTGAAGACCAATTAAGATCATTTATGAAAAAGTGTTTTGTCAACTATAAAGAGCTATAAAAAATATACTGCTGTTAAATGTGTATGTGTCTATCTCAGTAGACACTGGACTCTTTCAGGACAGGGATCACAGTTTTTTTTCATCTTTGGTACTCCCAGCACCTAACCTAATGCCTCAAATATATAGATAACCAACACATGTTTGGATCATTAAACCAAATTTGAAATTCTACCATACCAAACCAAAATGATAAACACAGTTTTGCACCATCATGTTGGTGTGTGTTTGGAAGTATATAATAAATGTGGATTGGTGAAAATGCCAACAAACGCCAACAAAATGCTACAAAATGCCACAAACTCCAAGAGAAATGCCCACGTAAGGAACGCTGATGCTAAAGAAAATCTTTCTATTTGTTCCCAGATACGCCAGACACCGAGAGCCCTCTTAGCTGTCTAGCTAAACGTTCCCCCTTTGCGTTTCTCCTATTGCAAATTATTGAAAATCCTAAAGAAATGATCTGCTTAATCTATTTTAGACAGCACCTTGGTAGTGTCTGGTAAGTACTAGGCTCAGCTTAATTTAGGTGGGGAATACTCTGTCCTTGATCTCTGTACCCCTATATCTTGCACCATAGCTAGTCTCTTGGTTGGTGCTCAATAAGTGTTATAACTGAAATAAGAGGATAATTTGCAAACTGAATACCATTCAAATTTTGAATATGACCAAATCTCTATTCCCAACCAAGAAAAAACTTTGTAATTATGAATTTTACTGTAAAATACGGGTACCACGTTTTCAAATAATTTCATTGGATTTTTCTCCTCTCATTATAAATCCATCTCCCTCATTCTTTTTCTTTCTTTCTTTCCTTTTCTTTATTGATTCTGCTTGTTGTTTCTTAGGCTATTTTGATTTGAAGAATGATTTTTTATACTTCCCTATAACTTTGTTTCACTCTCCTTATAATCAAACTAATATCCAATATAATATAATACTATGGCCAGGTCTCGCCCCCAGAGTTTCTAATTCAGTAAAGCTGGATAGGACATAAGAATTGACATCTCTAACAAGTTCCCAGGTGATGATGATGATGATGATCCAGGGATCACACTTAAAGACTAAATAACACTGCCTAATATTGGCTTATCATTAATCTCCAACTCTATGACAGTCATCAACCTGAGCAGTGGGGATACGAAAATGGATGAGGCACTTGTTTCTGCACTTAGGCATTTACGGTGTAATTGAGGAGATATATGTGAAAGTTCCAGTGCCAAAATGGAGTCACTCACATCAGACCCAAAGCAAAGTAGAGCCAGGAGGTCACGAAGGAAGGGATCTCATGCATGCATGTCTGAAATAAGTACTATCACAAGTCTTTCTAAAATCCCACAAATTCCTGCATGCTCTGCTCGTCCAGCTCATTGCAAAAAATTCCTAAAGATTACAACCTTTCAGATAAGCTGCCCTCACAAGAACACTTGCCTGGCAATGGCTGTAAGACCAATGAGTTAACACCAGCTCTTGCAACAGGTCCCTGTGACTGATGATGTTTGTTTTGAAACAGTTTATGTGGACTTCTCCTTTTTGCCTTTAAAAGTTTCCCTTTACCCCAAGCTCTTCAGATGTGCCTAGGATTTGTCATAGCATGCATATCCCAGGTTATAATCCCTGTTTATTCTCAAAAAATTCAATATAGAGAGCCACTCTCTCTGTTATTGTTAATATTTCAGGTTGACACATATGAGTAAACAGAATATCAATAATATAAACATGATAAGTTCTATAAAAATTGAAGATGAAATACTTCCTAATTCATTCTATGAGGCCAGCATTGCCCTGACACCAAAATAAGATAAAGCTACAAGAAAATAAAACGATTCCAAGTATTTCTCATGAAGATTGATGTAAAATTCTTAGGAAGATTTTATAAAATCAAGTCTAACAATATATTAAAAAGAATACACACCAGGAATGCAAGGTTGGTTTAATGTTTAAAAATCAGTCAATGTGATTAACCATATTAACAGAATATTTTTAAAATACATGAATAAATGCATTTTATAAATTTTTATTAGGTATATATATTAGCTACACAATATATATACCTTATATATATCTAATAAAAACTCTCGGAAAACTAGGAATGGAGGAAATTTTTTCAGCCTGAAAGGGCAGCAACAAAAAATATACAGCTAACATCATACTTAATACTAAGAGACTGAATGCTTTACTCCTAAGATCAGGAACAAGGCACAGATGTCTATTCTCACAATTTTATTCAGTATTATACTGTAGTTTCTAGTCAGTGCAATAAAGCAAGAAAAAAAGGAAAGGTATTCAGATAGGAAAGGAAGAAATAAAAGTCTTTATTAACAGACAACATGATTATCTATCAAGAAAATCCTACAAAATCTATAAAAATACTACAAAAACTAACAGGTAAGTTTAGAAAAATTATGACATACAAAATCAATCTATGGAAATATGTTATATTTCTATGTGATACCAATGCATAATTGAAGAATTAAAAATTGAAATTAAAAAATAGAATTTATAATAGCAGCAAAAATACTTGGGAATAAATCCAACAAAAGATGTAGGAGACCTGTACACTGAAAATTACAAAACATTGCTAAAAAAAATTAAAGAAGTCATAAATAAATGAAGAGAAATATCATGTTCATGGATCAGAAGATTCATTTTTGTTAACATGTCAACTTTCCTTAAATTGGTCTATACATTCAATGCAATCCTAATCAAAATCCCAGCAGGCATTTTTGGAGAAATTGAGAAGTTGATTCTAAAATTCATATGGAAATGAAATGGACCTACCTGCCAAAATAACTTTTAAAAAGTGGAACAAAGCTCAAGGGCTTACATTATCTTTCAAGATTTATCCTAAAGCTACAGTAATCAAAATTATATACCATTTATATAGAGATAAACAAATATAACAAATGGAATCAAATGGAACAAATTAGAGAATACAAAAATAGATCAACACATGTATGGACAACTGATTTTTGACAAAAGTATAAAGGCACTATAGGGGAGAGAAGAGAGTGTTTTCAACAAATGGTGCTTGAATAATTGCACATTCATAAAAAAAATAAAATAACATTAATCCCTACTTCCCACTATATACAGAAATTAACTAAAAATGGATCGGAGACCTAAATATAAAACTTAAAACTCTAAAACGTCTATGGGACCTTCTGTAGAAAATATTTGTGACCTTGGTTTGGATAAAGATTTATTAGATACAACAAAACAAGCACAATCCATAAAGAAAAAATTGATAAATTGAACTTCATCAAAATGAAGAATGTCTCCTCTTTGGAGGACACTGTTAAGATGGAAAGATGAGTCACAGACTGGGATAAAATATTTGCAAATCACATATCTGAGAAAAGCCTTGTGTCCAGAATACATAAAGAACCCTCAAAACTCAGCATAACAACAAACTCAATTTGAAAATTTGGCAGAAGATTTGAACAGACATTTCACCAAAAAGATATACAGATGACAAAGATGGCAAGTAAGCATGTGAAAAGATCATTACTCAACATCATCAGTGATTATAAAATTAAATTAAATTGAAATAACAAACCACAATGAGATACCTCTACATACCTATTGAAATGGCTAAAATTAAAAGAGAATAACTATACAAAGAATTGGTAAGGATGTAGAACAACTGGAACTCTCATGCATCACTAGTGGGAACATAAAGTGGAATCTCCATTTTGGAAAACAATTTGGCAGTTTCTTTAAAAGTAAATCAGAAGTTTACCAGATGACCCAACCATTTCACTTCTAGATTTATACTGAAGAGAAATGCCCATACAGAGATTTCTCCACAAATATTAAGAATGGCTTTATTTGTAATAGACAAAAAGTGAAAATGTCTAGCAACAGATGACTAGATAACGTTTGTTATAGCCATGTAATAAATAGCACTCGGCGATAAAACTGAATGAACTATTTACACATGCAGCAACACAGATAGATCTCAAAATTATTATGCTGATAGAAAGCAGCCAAAGAAGAAAAACAGTACATACTCTATGATTCCATTTATATAAAATTCTATAATATGCAAACTAATCTATAGTGGCAGAAACCAGAACAGTTGTTGCCTTGGAATGGGAAGGATGTGGGGAAGGTTGAAAAGAGATGACAAGAAAACTTTTCAGTGTAAAATAAATATGTTCATTATCTTATCATTGTTTCATTGCTGTGTGCTTATTTCAAAATTTATCAAATGTAAACTTTAATGTTTATTTTATGTCAATTTTATTTTATTCCAGTTTATTTTATGTCAGTTATGTCGATTATACCTATATATCTGTTTTAAAAAAAAAAAAAAGAATTTATCTGTCTTGTGTGTTCTCAGTGTCCAGGACAGGAGGAAAAAGAACTCTATTTTATTATGCATTTCAAGTGGTATACAATTTCTAGATATTATTTATAAAGAAGAATTTTTCTACATTGCAGACAGTACATAAATCACAATAGCATGGTTTTTTACCATAATAATCCCAAGGAAGACCCAATGGGAGTCAAGAGACTATGATTCTAGTTCTGACTCTGCCATTACCTAACTGGTGGCCTCAGAAATCTTCACATCCCTTTAGGCCTAGTGTTTGCATTCCTGACATGAAGGCATTGGACTGGATGAGGGGCATCATACTATGCTGGGCTCAGAGGGGGGAAAGAGGGAGCAGGATAAGAGGAACCAAGTTGGCAAAACTACAGAGCCCCTTCTCCATCAAAAACAGGGTTGTAACTTTGTTCATGAGACTTATTTTAAAGAAATTGCTTTCGTGGGTATCAACCGAAAATTTACAACTACTGGAGTAGACGACCTCTAAAATCTCAGATGCCAAATTGTATGATCCTAATTAGTAAAGTTAAATCTGCCAGGCATCCATTGGGATTCTGCATGAGCAGGCATTTGCTTGCAAAGCTGGTTTATAGAATATTAAGGAAATCCCAGGAATCCTCCCAAAGTTTCCTACCCAGATCTTTTTGATATATTCTGTTTTGATCCAAACTGAAGTGGTGTTCTTCCCCATGTTGATCAGAAGTGTGCTCCTGAGGGTGGGTGGCCCATGCACAGAAGGGAAGTGAGCCGTGGACAGATGGCACGTCCGGGGCCTCCACGTGCAGAGAGCCCAGCTGCTGTCCCCATGGATCCTCCAGCCGCATTTGCTCCTCTCCTCTTTCATGGTGGTTCTCACGGGCCCCAGAATTATGCCCCAGTGCATCTAAGTAATTCAGAAAATCAGCCTTTAGACAGCCATGCACCCAAATCTGCTGACTTGTGTGGGAGTCATGTTTTCCAAGAGACCCCATCTGCCTTGTAGGCTTCACAACTCTTCCTACTGCTTTCTTTTTCCTGAGATATTTGTACATTGTGCATGTGTTCTTTTTAATTCCCCTAATTGCAGTGACTCAGTTTGTTTTTCTAGTGCCCACATCCTTTCCCCACAAACACGGAGAATTGAAAACATGGTATAGTGGAAAGAAAACCGAGATGCTACTGCTGGCTTTGCCATTCAGCTTCCTGTGTGACATGGGGAATCATGCCATTCTTCTGGACCTCAGTTTTCTCATCTTAAAATTAGAAGGTTAGATTAATTTTTTCTCAAGTGTATAGACTTACCGTTGGTGATATAGCAGATGATTTTAGATTGTTCATAATATATACATGTATATAATATGTATTTATTTTCATGCATATTAGAAAAACATCATTGTTACATAAAACCAGCTTAAAATTGCTATTTATACTTTTAAATGAATTGATTTAAGTAAAATATTAAGCAAATTCCGGAAGTAACTGAGTATGGCAAAAATTGGGGAGATGGTACACAATAGTGCTTCAGACCATATTATTAATATACACCACCTTGCCAATTTTTTTTTTTTTTTTTTTGAGACAGAGTCTTACTCTGTTGCCCAGGCTAGAGTGAGTGCCGTGGCATCAGCCTAGCTCACAGCAACCTCAAACTTTTGGGCTCAAGCGATCCTCCTGCCTCAGCCTCCCGAGTAGTTGGGACTACAGGCACGCGCCACCATGCCTGGCTAATTTTTTCTATATAATTTCAGTTGGCCAATTAATTTCTTTCTATTTTTAGTAGAGACGGGGTCTCACTCTTGCTCAGGCTGGTTTCGAACTCCTGACCTTGAGCGATCCTCCCGCCTCAGCCTCCCAGAGTGCTAGACCTTGCCAATTTTTTACCTCAATGTTTCACAGGAAAATTACATTCCTCGGACCCCTTGATGCTGGGTTGGAGCCATGTGCCTGAGCTCTGGCCAGTGAAATGTGAACACAAGTCATGTGTCACCCCCAGAAGAAGACTATGAGGACCCTCCATCTCTCTATTCTCTTCCCACAACAACGTGGGACGCTGTGGCTTTATCATCATACAGGAAGAGCCTGGAACCTTGGATCATCAAATGGGTAAAAGTGTCCACCACCCCAAATTGGACATGTGTGACTAAGAAATAAACTTTTGTTGTGCTAAGCCACAGAGATTTCTTAGTTTATGATTACAGTGTAGCTTATCTTATCCCCGACTAATACGCAGCATGATGAGATAATCAGGCTCTATCTAGCTCTAAAATTTTACATTCTTTTCTTTCATCTGTTCTCTTTCTTATTCAGTTTTAACCTATACTTTTTTCTGGGCCTCTAACTTCAAAGAAGTCCCTTCTGAACTAATTTGCTTATGTTTTGCCCTTCCGACTGCCTCTGTTTTTAGAAGTGGCATTTATTTTAATGATGGCTGTAGTTCTGGATAACTACATAGAACCCTCCCCACATCCAGAGAGGACATGGCAATTAGTGTTGCTGCCTGTTTGTGGTGCCTTTCTGAATAGCCCTGGGTGACCATCAGGTCTTTAGGCCACTCTTGCATAAAGATAACACTTTTGCAGAGCTTCATTCATTATTGGTGAAGTGAAACTTTCAGTGGTTTATGAGCCTTTTACGTTGGCTTGAGAAAGCCACTCTTGCTGCCTTGTGTTAGACTAGCCAGCCTCTATCTATTGGCTCCCAAAGTCTACGAGCCAGATACATTGTTTGAAGTTGTGCTACAGGAAGCTCATCTATCAACTCTGTTTGTAACATGAGCCCCTTTTTAGCCCCAAAGAGCTAGAGGAGCCTGCATTCTTCTACCCTTGTCATACGCTGGAAGAGTTGAGCTGCATAATGAAAATTATCATTTTTATTCCTTGGAAACTGGT
Source organism: Cheirogaleus major (assembly GCA_963574435.1). Lineage (NCBI taxonomy): Eukaryota > Metazoa > Chordata > Mammalia > Primates > Cheirogaleidae > Cheirogaleus > Cheirogaleus major. The sequence goes on from CAUYPO010110838.1 coordinate 23,815, forward strand.
AACATTTTGAACTTTATGTTGGCTCATGTTGTCTGGTTTTATCATTGAATAGCCATAGATTTTTTAAAAAACTGATTTTTTTTTTTTTCAAGAACTTGGAGTGAAGGGTAAGGTCAGGTCACAGACTCTTGGTTCTAATCACTGCCATTATTCTATATACCTTCAATTTATTTAGATGGTCTGCCAAGTTTTTGTCTGCCTCTTCTCCAAAGGATATTAACTTTCAATTCACTTTGCTTCTCTAGTGCTTGATTGGTGTATTAAATGTGCTGCTTACGCAGCGGAACCATGAGACAGTTTTTAACAATGTCAGCTGATGGAAAGTTTTTGATTATATATAGTGTTTTCCTTACTCAAGATAGTATAGAATCCTAGTTCTCTTAAGACTCAATTCATATACCAGTGGTAAGTAACTCTTCAAATGGTCCAGAAAGGCAGCTGCTTTTACTCTGTTAGCTTATAAATCGAATGATTATTGGTTTGTTATTTGTACTCTAGAAACTCCCAAGATAATTTAAGAATTATCTTACAACTATTAAAAATCAGTAGCCATTAAAAACACCATATATGTGACAATATTGAAGTCTGTTGACAACCACAAAAAACATGGAATTATAGAATGGTGGGGATGGATGAAAACAACTAACCATACGACTCAGCTTTTTTAGCAGATAGAGATGAGAAAACTGGGACCCAAAAGGTGATATGTAATTTTATTTTTTATAACAACTTTATGAAGATATAATTCATATACCCTATAATTCACTCACTTTAAGTGTGCAAGTCAGTGATTTTAAGTGCATTCAAAAAGTTGTGCAGTCATCATTACAATCAATTTTGGAACATCTTCATCACTCCAAAAAGAAACCCATATCTATTAGCAATCCCTCCCCATTTCCCCCCACTCCCCTACCCCTAAGCAACCACTAATCTAGCAGCTGTCTCTAATGATTTGCCCATTTTGAACACTCCAGTTAAATGGAATCATGAACTATGTGGACTTTTGTGACCGATTTCTTTCACTTAGCAAATGTTTTTGAGGTTAATCCATGCATGTGTAAGTACTTTATTCCCTTTTAATTGTTGAATGATATTTCATTGTGTTGCTATATGACATTTTGTTTATCCATTCATTCATTGATGGACATGTGGGTTGTTTTTACCTTTTGGCTGTTAAGAACAATGCTGCTATGGACACACATCTATAAGTTTTTGTGTGAGCGTGTTTTCATTTCTCTTGAGCATATACCTGGGAATGGAATTGCTGGATCATGTGATTACTCTACCTTATGAGGAACTGCTAGACTATTTTCCAAAGCAGCCACACCATTTTACATTCCCACAAGCAATGTAAGAGGGTTCCAATTTCTCTATATCTTCACCAGCATTTGCTATTATCTGCCTTTTTTATTATAGCCATCTTTGGGGCTGTGAAGTGGTATTTCATCATGATTTTTATTTCCATTTCTCTGGTAGTTAATGATGTTGAGCACTTTTCATGTTTTTAATTGACCATTTGTATACCTTCTTTGAAGAAATATCTATTCAGATCCTTTGCCATTTTTAAATTGGCTTATTTATCTTTTTATTGTTGAGTTGTAGCAGTTATCTATTCTAGATATAAAGCCCTTATCAGATATGTGATTTATAAATATTACCTCCTATTCAATGGGTTATCTTTTGATTTTCTTGGTGGTATCATTTAAAATACAAAGTTTTTTAATTTTACTGAAGTCCCATTTTTTTCTCTCTTGCGGCTTGTACTTTTGGTTTCAGATCTAAGAAAACATTGCCCAACCCGAGGTCATGTTGATTTATGCCTATGTTTTCTTTTAAGAGTTTTATACTTTAATTTTTATATTTAGGTCTCTGTTTTATTTCTTGCAGTTAGTGTTTGATCTATGTTGAGCTAACTTTTGTATATTGTATGAAGTGGGGGTCCAACTTCATTCTTTTGCGTGTGATATCTAGTCGTCCCAGCTTTATTTGTTGAATGTGGGGCACAAGCCTGGGACAGTGACCCTTGATCTTTGAATCCACTTTATAATGAAAGAGAAAATCTATGGGAAAAGGCTGACAATTTTTCCTAGTAGGCTAAAGCAGGGTGCGAGTGCTCATGAAGAGGGTCACCTGAACTAACTGCAGCCTTGCCTCTACTGAAAAGCAATAATAGCTGTACAGATTTTAGATTCAAACAAGCTATTTGCCCCAGAACTTCAAACACCTTTGTAATCCTGTTAAGTGTGTTTTGCCACAAATATCTGTGAGTCATATTGATTACTTTTCATAAATTCACAGCCCTTTACATTTCACCAGGATTTTTGGCTTCACTAGGTTGATATACCTGTTTCTCCAAAACTGCCGTAACAAAGTTCTGCATGCACCAACCCAATATAGCCTCAGCATTCAATACATAGAAACTTTGGGGCAATTAGGTTCTCCTGTGACTCACACCTCATTTTCTGCCTGATTTTAAAGTATAAGTCAGAAGCTATAACATTTTCAGCCTACAACATATTCTCTACATACCAATTAGGTTTTTATAAAAAAAGAAATAAACCTAAACCTATAGCTAAAATAATCCATGTGGCCTCCAAATAAGTCCACTGTATGAAGGAAATTTTTCTTCTAATTATGACAAACTGGGAACAGAAGGGAATTTCCTAAAACTCACAAGGAACATCTATTTAAAAGACATGACAGTTAATTCTTAATGGCAAAGCAATAGAAACATCCCTCATCTACTCAGAAACAAGATATGGATGCCTGCTATTCCTAGCTTTATTTAACATTTTACTGGACAACCTGTACAGTGTAATAAAATATGAAAATAAAGGATAAATAAAAGGATATGAAAGGAAGAAACAAAATCATTGTAATTAATAAAGGTTTCTAGATAAAGAATACACAATATAAAAAATAAGCAATGTCTCCATATACTAGCAATAATCAATTAGAAAATATATAAGATCTTTTTCTCTAGAGACCTCATCTAGCCTAGGAACAAAAATCCCAAGTATATATCTAATCAAATATGTTCAAAATATATATGGAGAATTTTAATAATATCATAAAGGTCATAAAAGAAGGCCTAAATAAATGAAAGAAATGTATCATGTTTGTGGATAAATTTCAATATCATAAAAGTGGCCATTCTCCCAAAGTTAACCTATAACTTCAATGCAATTCCAATCAAAATTTCAACAGCATTGTTATAAAGTTGATTTTAAAATTCATATAGAAAAATAAAAGGCTAAGACAATTTTGAATGGAAGAAGAAGAGATGGAGAAATGCTGAATGTCCCATCAATTGTCAAGGCTTATTACAAACCTATAGTAAATAAACTGTGTGGCATTTGCAGGAATAAACAGACTAATGAAACAGAATAGAGCCCAGGAAAAGATCCACAACTATGGGATGCTGTGGTTTGAACGTGTCCACCAAAGCTCATGTGTTGGAAACTTAATCCCCAATGCAACAGTGTTGAGAGGTGGGGACTTTAAGAGGTAATTAGGTAATTAGGCTCTGCCCTCATGAATGGATTAATGTCATTGTCACCAGAGAGGATTCTTTATTGTGAGAGAGAGTTTGCTATAAAAGTGAGTGTCTCTCTGTCTCCCTCTTTCTCTCTCCCTCTCCCTCTTCCACCTTCCACCTTCCACCATGAAATGACACAACCAGAAGGCCTTCACCAGATGCCCCTCAACCTTGAACTTCTCAATCTCCAGAACTGTAAAAAATAAATATCTGTTCATTATAAGTTACCCAATCTCAGGTATTCTGTAATAGCAGCACAAAACAGATTAAGACATAGGGGAACTCGGTATTTGCCAGATGAATGGAAAAGATAGACTGCTAAATAAACAGTATAAGGACAATTATTTATCCATGTGGAAAAATGTAAAACATGCTCAAAATTATATTCCAGATGGATTGAAGACCTAAATGAGAAAAGTCAAGTTTTAACTCTTTTGACAGAAAATATTGGCGAATATAAGAAAGGCTTTTGTAAATAAAATAAAATCAGGACAAGCCTTAAAAAAGAAAAAGACATACATTTGACTTCATTAAAATTGTAAATTTCTATTTTCAGAAAATATCATAACACTAAAAAAAACCACAAACCATACACTGGGAAAAGACACTTGCAACATATATGACAGATAAAGAATAGGTGCCCAAAATATATAAATAATGTTGATAAGTCAAGTAAAAATTTTAAAAATTTCAGTAGAAAACCAAGCAAGGCTATAACCAGGCAATTAATTCATAGGGAAAAGCAAAATGTGCTTAAATGTCACCTACAACAGTAGCAAAAGAAAGGCAAATTAAAACTATCAGATACCATTTCATCCTCATAACAGTGATAAACATCTTAAAAGTTTGAGGTAATGTGAAGGATATGTAAGGATAGGGGAAGCAGGAACTCTCATATGCACTGGTGGGAGGAGAAATTAATGCAACTATCATGAAAGGCAATATCTGATAAAACTGAAGAAACAATTTTGAGCCAGTTCTTCTGCTTCTAGTTATATATTCTAGAAAAAAAATTATTTGCATATGTGTACTAAGAGCGGTGCGCAAGGATGTTAATTACACTACTGCTTATGAAAGCAAAAATAAATTGAAAAAAACCCTATACATTATTTTGGGGGGAATGGAAAATTAAGTTATACTTGAATACTACATAGTACTTTTTAAAAAAATAAACCTAATTTTCATGCATTAACATGGATACGACTAAAAGCTATAAGTTTGAGTGAAACATGTATTAAATGTAGTAGTGGAAACATGAGTGTCTATGAGATTTTTATCTAACCTTTTCATGTGCATGAAATATTCTATAATTTTAAAATAACAATAATTTACTATTTTATACAACATTAATCAGAACAGGCTGAATCTGGGAATTTCTTAAATGATTTTCCTCTTGTGAATTAGCCAGTGGACAGGAGCCACAACATTTAACAATAAACTGATCAATAAATCACTTCACTGAACTTCTACTAATACTTTTTTGTTAAACATTTGGATGTGTCACAGGTAAAACGGTCAGCCTCCTTTGCACATGTTATACAGAACTCTAAATGAAGACAACCCACAAATTTTCTAGGTTTCAGGCCAAACCTCTTTGCCACGAATGAGTCCTGAGAATTTGGGAAAATTGCATTTCCTCTTGAACCTTCAATGTCATCTTCCATGTAATGAAGGTTTAAACTAGGGAATTTCTAAGAATACTAATACCATGGTAACTTAGTGACCTATAATTTGACTAGAGAACAAAAAAGTTAACTCAAGCACAAGTATCCCAAACTCAAGGAAAAAAAATAAAGTAAAATTGATATACCAATAATTCCTTAAGAAAAAACAGCTATTAATTAAATCAACAAAGTGAAGGATTAGATTGGGAATTTAAGCCTCATCGTCAATACAGAGCATAATCTATCGGTTGCCTGGGTTATGAAGGTCAGTAGCTGGTTAGCAACTAAATTTAGAATATTTGCAAGTATACAACTTTCAAAAACCTAGGTTCTTTTTGAAGTCAGATTCTGCTACAGGCAAACTAAACATAGCTTCAAGATGTGTCCATAACAACTGATTATCCCAAATCCTTCTATTTTTCTCTCCCAATGGCAAAATGCAAAAGTTTTAAATACCTCTATAATTATGGTAAACACAGACAACAATCACTAAAATTGCAGCATTTGGTGTTCCCAACCTAGGAGTCCATCTGGGAAGTGGAATCAAACACAGATCCCAGGTGTTTGAGAGGAAGTACAAAGGTTTTTTATTTTCTCTTTTCAGTATTAAATGAAAATGGCTTTTAGATAAGCCATTTTTTAGCTTACATATGGAAAACTTGGAAATCTATCTGTAATTACATTGTAAACAATATTAAAGGAAGAAAGTTTCACATTAAAAAAAATTGGATATGAGAGTAAGCCAGCACTCATAATCCTAGTACCCTGGATGGTTTCCACCCCCTTGCTGCCCCTTCCCACCCTCTAAAGAAAAGAACATCTAGGGTAATCCAAATGCCCATAATACACAACCATGATTAAAAATATGTTCAGCAATCATCATTCCTCTGCATCTAGACTTATTTCATCCATTTTTTTGTTCGTTTGTTTTTTCTTTAGTGGCTTTTCTCTCCACTCCTTTCCTGTCTTGGGTTAGATGACATGGTTTTTCTCTGTTGGTATGGAAGCTCGCAGTCATATTTCTACTCTTCTAGTGGTTTCCCTGAATGTATGTACTTAGCTATACGTTTTTCTAACAAAGTCTAAATTATTCAGTATATCTCTTCTCCTAACAATGACCCTGAAACACTTGAACATTTTCTACTCCTGTAAAGTTATCACTATCTCTGTTTTGTTTCTTATTTTTAAACACAAGATGGGATTATTATTGACAGTGGTATTATTATTATTATCAAATTGTTCTTTTAAATTTGCCAACATCTTTTAACTTCTGTGCTGTTGCTACATCCTTCCTGTCCCCTCTGGGTCTACTTATCTTTGTGGTGTAGGTGGTTGCTCTTTTGGAACAGGTTTGCTGGTGGAATGCATGCCTGAAAATGTCTTTGGTTTAACCTCACCCTTGAACAACCATTTACCTGGGAATGGGATGGTAGGTTGTCAGTTGTTAGCCCCTCGGGACTTTGAAGATGTTTACTTCATCATCTTCTGGAATCTATGATTAAATGAGAAGTCTACTGGCCATCTAATTTCCTGGGTAGGTAATCTTTCTTTGGGATCAGGTGGTCTTTGAGATTTTCTTTTTATCGTTGATATTCTGCAGTTTCACTCTGAGGTGGATTCATTTTATTTAAGTTACTTGAAATGTGAAATGTACTTTCTACTGAAGGACTCATGTCTTTCGTCAACTCAGGAAGATTATCCACCAATTTCCCTTCATATATTGCCTCTCCAAGACTGCCTTTAGTCTCATCTTCTATACAGACTGGATTCTCTAAATTTAACCTCCATAAACTTTCAGGGCATATCACTTTGGGTAAACTCCTTTAAAAGTCTGAGGCTCAGATAACATGAGAAAATTTCTAAGACGTGTCTCCAAGTTTACAAGTCCTATAGATTGCCCAGAAAAATAACTTTAAAATATCCATAGCAAGGTGTATGATAGTGAAATTATGAAGCAATGGGGATAAAGAGAAGTCTCTAAAAAATTCCTTTCATAGTAATTATTGGAAACATAGGAACCACAAGATGTTTAATCTAAAGGAAATGTCATTTTTCAGAAAATAAACTCGAGACCCAGAGAAATTAAGGATGATTTTACTTCAAGCTATTGTCAGATTAGGGGACTAAACCCAAAATTTCCTGAATTCCAGTACAGTATTCTCAATGCTATTTCATATTGTCCTCCAAAAACATTAGAAATATCTTAACCATCACATTAAAATTCACACTAAGATCATTTTCTGATCTAAAAACAGAGGGTCTTAAATATCAGGGGCCAATAGGGACCTACTGAATACCACTGGAATAAAAAGGGATCAACTGTCTCACCCAGCAACCTAGATGAATTAGCCTTTCAGCACTGAGCTGTGCCCAAGTAGCCAAACAAGAGTGATTAACTAAAAAAAAGCCTATTGGAAATATTGTGAATTAAAGGGCCTGTTCAGTTGAGGAATTGAATATTTATTTGCTCACTATATAAGCAAACCCACCCTGATTTTCTGTGGGTGACTACAAAAATGAAGTTTCCGCCGGGCGCCGTAGCTCACACCTGTAATCCTAGCACTCTGGGGGTCTGAGGTGGGAGGATCACTTGAACTCAGGAGTTCGAGCCTGAGCAAGAGCAATACTCCGTCTCTACTAAAAATTAAAAAAAAAAATTAGCCAGAGCAGTGGCTAACCCCTGTAGTCCCAGCTACTTGGGAGCTGAGGCAAGAGAATCGCGTGAACCCTGGAGTTTGAGGCTGCAGTGAGCTACGATGACACCATAGCACTCTAGCTGGGGTGACAGAGTGAGACTCTGTCTCAGAAAAAAAAAAAAAAAGGAAGTTTCTACCAATTTCTTAAGAACTGTATTTAAGAGCTAATTGGTGGAAACTGATTGAACTAGAAGAGCTTTTCTGTGAGCTAAAGGGCTTCTAATCATAAATACCAGAGAAAACTGATTAGGAAGAAAAAAAAACAGTAAATCAGGAATGGAGGTAATTATCCAGACCAAATGAACTATGCCTGGAGCATGGTTGTTCTTTAAAAGGAAGAGATAGATGGAGCTGACTATGAATCATGCACTACTTTAATCTATCAATTGATAGGTAATTTCAGTATTCCAGTTTGCGCTATTTGCCTAGCATTAAACTACAGGTATCATGGGGAAAAAGGCAAAAAAAAAAAAAAAAAATTATTAGCAGTTGAGCTAATAAAGACAATACAGTAAATTGTCTTTTCTTTCTCCCTTCACAGCAAAATGAAAAGGAGAGCTTGCATAAATGAAGAAATCCCATTTTGTCACCTCTGGGTAAGGCAAAGCAGGATGTAGCTGGACTTTGCCCAGAAGTATATAAAGAAGTGATTCTAAGTCAAACAAATACAGATCCTCAACCTGGTTAAGGAATCCAGAAAGGACAATTCATAAGCAAGAGGAGAGAAAGAGCATTTTTTATTGGAGCCTGGAAGGAGGAATCAAATGTAGACAAAGAAACGTGGATATGTTCAGAGGTGTAATGAAAAATAGCCTTAGTCGTGCTAAAGAAGAGATTGTACTTCTGCAGTGGTAAAGAAAGTTTGGAGGCTTATGGAGAAAGAAATGTATTTGAAACACCATTAGGGGATGGAATTAAGCAGGTAATAGAGGAAGAACAAGTAACAGAGTTGATATACAATGACCAAGGAGGAAACATGAGTTTTTTGTGGGCCATTTGGGTTTAATTATGAGTCTTTCTTTAGCAGCTCTCTGCGGTTAGGAAGAGTAGACAAAAGAGGAGCCTCTGAGAACTGGAGAATCTGATTAACAAGACCAGAAAAGCCAAGCAGACTCAAAAGATCATCCTGAAGTTGGTGAATATTAAGTCCTCGCAAGGAGGGAGTTGAATGTGTGTGGCCAGGGGAAAGGAACTGTCAAGACTGACAGTTACAACTTTCAGTGAATTGGCAAGAAAACGGTAAGAGGCCAGAAGTGATGGGCCTGGGGCAAGAGAAACTAGGCAAAACGTTCAGCTAACGCCACAGGAAGGTGGCCAGTGGTGCCAATTATATTATCCCAAGGGATCTAGAAAACTCAAGTCACATTTGAGGCAGTGTCAAAATACATGGATCTGTTTGGGGGTTGGGGAGCCCCAGCAGGAGTCATTAGGCAGCAGTGACACATAGTCAAAGAGGTTGCACAGTCAGAGGCCTGAGGACGTGAGTGCATCTGGAATCACATAGCAATAACGCCTTGTGTGGTAAGTAGAATCCAACCCACAGGGGAAGAAGCTGGCAAAGAATCAGCTCCTCAGCCAAAGGATCAGGGATTCGATGCTTGAATCCCAGCATAGAATAGAGCACAAATCAGAAAAAAGACAAGAGCCAGCCATGAAGATGGGGTATCCACAATGAGGCCTGGGAGAAAATGCTCAACTAGGAAGGGTACTCAGAGTTCATTCAAGGCATTTTAAGCCACAGACCATTTCTTAATTCCATCATGAATCTTAGGGAATATTCTTCTGACTCTTAATATATATTCACGCTTGGTCCTTATCAGCTCAGGTTGAGTAGAGCTGGCCTCCAGTTGTAGGGCTTCAGTTCCTGTAGCTCAGTAGTTCTCAAACAAGGGAAATTTTGTCCCCCAAGTGACATTTAGGAATAACTGGAGACATTTTTAATTGTCACAACAGATGCAGAGTAGGGCGGAGGGGAGCTACTACTGGCATTTAGTGAGTAGAGGCCAGAGATACTGCTAAACATCCTACAAGGCACAAAACAGCCCCCATAACAAAGAATGATCCAGTGCAAAATGTGAATAGTGTGAAAGTTGAGAAACTCTTCTCCATGTAGGGCTGGGTCTGGCAAAGACAGGCACCAACAGTCAAGTGAGAAAATTGCTATTACATTGTGAGTGTTCATTTATTCACTCATTCACTCCTTCAGCAAACACTTAGCGCTTATTATGCGCCAGAGGCTGTGCTGTACTGGGCACTAGGGAGACAATCATGGTTAAGAAATGGTCCCTGACCTCGAAAAGCTGTAAACATAAAAGGAAAATCTCAACTTCACAGCCTTCATTAAGTTTTATCAAAAATGCCAGCAGCCAAAAATAAATCATTGTTTTCATCTATTCTATTCTTTGCAGGACAATTTAAATTATCCCCAAAGGCAAACTTGGTTTGGACTTAAAACCACTGTGGGATGCCTTCAAAAGATTTGGAATATGTCTAACATTTCCAAGAGTGTTAACTTCAGTGTGCTCGGGAAGGAAAAGACCAAGAACAAGAATATGGGAAGGAGAGGAGACATGGCCAATATCCCAGTAGTTGAAACTTGAGATGAGATTCCGATATCCAGTTAATTGGCTGAGGAATGTCTAGATCTAGTTCCATCAAGCATCTCTTGAGTTTCCTTTGGAAGCTATTGACACATGGAACGAAAGCAAAATGGGAAACAAGGACCCACATTACACATCTCTCTGGGAAGATTCCATTGGAACACATGGGTTGGGCCCAAAATTTACAAGGAGTCTTACGCTCCCCTTAATCCTAAATCTGCACCTTACCAGCACCAAGCTGCTGAAAGGAAGACAATGGGTATCTTGCCAGTCTCATCTCCAGCCATTCCTCCTATTAAATTTGTGATCCAGACACAATAATGTGAGTTTAGTTCCTCAAATCCATTTCACTCTTACTTGTAAGCCTTAAGATACACTGTTCCCTCTGCCTAGAACACTCTCTCCACCCACAGTTCTCTTCATCTGGCTAAATTCTCATCCTTTGGATCTCCGAGTCCTCTCCTACACCACCTTGTAGTTGTTATATCAGGGCATTTAACACACTGTATTGTAAGGATGTTTTCTTGTCTGCAGCCCCCCAGGCTGTTAAAAAACATAAGATGACAGGTACTTCTTATTCACTTTCATTTACCCAGAACTGTATCTATAGTCTTGCTACAAAATAGGTGCTTAATGATTTATTGAATGAATTAATGTAATTTCCATTTGTCCCTTTATTAATGTGTTTCACTTGTTTAACTCAACCATCTTTAGATCTATGTTCTTTTTGATAAACCTTTCTGATCTTTTTGAACAAGGAAAGTTTTCAGAATTGAGAACTTGCTTCCCTGATATTTTAATGTCCAGCAATGAATTTCTTTTCAAGAGTCCCTAGGAAGAAAACCACAGTATTTTCAAAAATATAGAAGGAGAATTAAAAAAAAAATCCAGGAATTCATGATTCCTGTGACAGCTGAAATAAATATACTGACTGCCTTAGTCATCACTATTCTCTTAAACCAGTTTGAGGAAACATGTTTTGCTTTTTGTTTTAAACAGGAACAGATTGCTCAGGGTTTGGGGGAGCCAGACTTGAATCAGAAAGTTCTTCCTCTTTCATCTTACAAGTCCTTGCTCTCTGCCCAGCCCTGAGATATTTACTGAGCTGCAGATGAAACCACCTCCTTTTTCTTTTCCAGACGGCCTTGTGCAGAAAGAAGTCGTGAGGTTCCTCCCAACAGCCAGCCTCAGGCGGTTAGCACAGAAGGAGGAGGGCAGCGAATTCTGCTCACCTTGAACACAGAAAACTCTGAACCCAAGTGGCTTGAATCTAAACTGGGAGAGAGACTCAAGGTTGGAAATTAACTCTTCAGCTGCTTGGACAAGCTCAGCAAGCTGTGGAATGATACTGCTCACCAGATCAAAGACGGAGCAAGCTGCTGATATCTGCTCCAAAATTCCTTCTGGCATGTTCTCCTGGCTCTGGACCAACCTGTTCTTTTTTTTAGGTTTCGGAGGTGTGCAGAAAGAAACCAAAATTTACTGAGTTCTTTTTATGTGCCACGCACTGTGCTAAATGCTTTACATTATCTTATTTAATCATCCCTACAACCACATGAGGTATCTATTATTATCCTCATTTTGCAAAGAAATTAAAACTCAGAGAGAGCAAGTAACTTAGCCACTGAATTAATAAATAATAGAGACTAGATTCCAACCCAAGTCTAATGGACTCAAAACCTACTTTTTTTCCTCTGCACATGGAAATTTGTACCTTGAAATAATCACAGGAATGTGTGCAGTCTTTTGGAGGTAGCGCCAAATTAAAAAGGGTTTTACACAGCTTATAACATCACAACAATAACCATTGACTAGGAAACCAAGAGTTGACCTTAGCCAGAATATTATCTCCAACTGCATTGACATACTAAGACTCTTCTGACAGTATTTTGACAAAGGTTAGCTGTTTGCCCAAATAGTCCAGCTTCCCTTAACAATTGAGGATGATTCCAGCATCCAGGAATTAAGTATGCCCATCCTAAACAACAGCCTTTTCTTTCTACACAGTATTTCCCTGAACGTTCTGTGAACTTCCATGCTTCAGTTACCTTTGTACATGCTGTTCCCCAGCCTAGAACACTTTTCCTGTGATTCTTCAGCTATGGAATTTAGTTTATTTTAATTTTTATAATTAATTTTTTTTTTTTTTTTTTTAGCATCTTACTCTGTTGCCCAGGCATCAGAGTACAGAGAACAGTGGCATCACCATAACTCACTGCAACCTCCCACTCCTAGGCTCAACAAATTCTCCCACCTCAGCCTCCAGAGTAGCTGGGACCACAGGCACACACCACTATGCCCAGTTAATTTTTTTATTTTTTTGTAGAGACAGGGTCTCACTATGTTGCCCAAGCTGGTCTCCAACTCCTGGCCTCAAGCAAAGCCTCCCAAAGTGCTGAGATTACAGATGTGAGCCACTGCGCCAGGCCCCAACTATGGAATTCAAAACTCTTTTCAAATTATTCATCTTTTAAGTCCCAATTTTGTAAAGTCTTCTGTAACACCTCTAGGCACTTAGAATTTCCCTTAGCATTATATATTTTATAACCTCTATCCAGGAATATTGTAATAATTTATCTTCCCCACCCCCAGTGTGAACTCCAAGAGGGTAGGGAAAATATGGTTCATTTTTGTGTTGCTTAACCCAAGGCCTGTCACTCGGGCCACTCATGAAACGTTTGTCGAATTGATCTATAGACAAAATCGTGAAAGCAACAATTCACATGTCAGAGACCACGACTGTGAAAACAGCTACCTAGGATGCAATTTGACAAGAGATGCCATAGAAGCAGGTTCGAGGTGCTGTATTAGCATGTAAAAACAGTCCACTAATTCTTTTTAGAGGAAGGGCTGTTCAAGAGAGTTACACAACAAAATGATCGGTGAGCTAAACTTTGAGAATGAGTAAAACTTTGCCAGGTGGAGAGAGGGAATGAGAAGAAAGGCATTTCAAAGACGGAGAAGCTCAAGCAGAGGCAAGAAGGCAGGAAAGCACGGCGAGAAGCTGAGAGGGGGACCCGCGGGTTTATCTTCTTGAGCTTTTGAGGCAGGCAGAGGAAACCCAATGACAGTCAAAAGAGTTAAGAATGTTTGTCAACAGTATCAAAGCGAACCTACTTATTTCTGTACATTTTGTGCTTCCTATATCACTCAAGGTGTGGATGTAGTGCAGAGGCTTCGGTCTGGAGTGCACTTATGAATAGGCCATCCTCTTAGACTGCTTACTCCTAATGGCACTTGCAGGACTTCAGTGGGAAGCGAGGTTAAGGGAGCCCTAAGGGCAAAGATCTTCAATACTGGGAAAAACTTTCTGGAAAATAGACACAGGTCTCCTCCTGCTAAGAGTGAGAAATGAAGTGTTTCCCACAGTATTTGCACATCAACTGTTTCTTCCAGGAAGCCCCATGATCTAGGACAAAGAGGGGAAGTTCACATTGAAATAATCAGCCTCCCTTTCTCCAGCTGAAGGAGCCCTAGAGCAGTGGTTCTTAACCTTGTGTACAGATTAGGATCACTTAGGGAGCTTTCAAATACCCTGGCCACCTCATAGTCCAATCAAGTCAGACTCTCTGGAGATGGACCCAGACAGGTGTTATTACATTTTCAAGATCCTTAGGTGATTCCAGTGTGCAATCAAGTCTGAGAATTGCTGCCCCAAAGAGCGGAGAAACTGGTGGGTAGCTGTGATGATGAGATTGTGTTTCAGTAGATCTAGGGTGAAGCCTACAAATCTGCATTTAAAAAAAAAATTTAGGGACGATGTCTCACTCTGTTGCCCCAGCTGGGGTGCATTGGGGCAATCATAGCTCACTGCAGCCTTCAACTCCCAGGCTCAAGCAATCCTCTTGCCTCAGCCTCCTGAGTATCTGAGATTACAAGTGCATGCCACCTCATTTTTTTATTTTTTATAGAGACGGGTTCTCACTATGTTGCTCAGGCTGATCTCGAACTACTGACCTCAAGCCATCCTCCCACCTTGGCCTCCCAAACTGCTGGGATTATAGGCATGAGCCACCACACCTGGTCCAAATTTGTGTTTTAAAAAAGCACCCCAAATGATTCTTAGGCAGGTTGGCTGTGGATCACAGTAGAGAAAACCCTAGTACCATGTTTCCCTGAAAATAAGACCTACCCATAAAATAAGCCCTAGCAGGATTTCTAAGCATTCACGCAATTTAAGCACTACCCCGAAAATAAGACCCTAGTGATGGGCGTGGCTACACAGCGTATCTGCACAACCCATGCATTTCGTCGAGGAGCGGTAAAGAAGACGAGCAGCCCTTCTCATCTGCCCCATGAGAGCTCTATTGCTCGACATGAGAGATTGGGGCCAATGGTTCTAAAGGAAATAGAGTCGCAAGACATTCAGGATGGAATTCGGGGTTTGGAGAGTTATGATGATGTTCCAGAA
>CAUYPO010110839.1:0-12108 GCA_963574435.1 Cheirogaleus major
AGAGGTGTTGAGAAACAAATCGTAGAGAGCCTTGCAAGCCACTGCAAGGACTTAGCTTCTGAGATAAGAACGAATGAGAAATAAAAGCTTCCAGCTGAATCAGGCATTTTTGGCCAATTCAACCAGAAGGGAGGAGTTGCCATTTCCTGGGATGGGGAAGATTCTGGAAACATAATGTTTTGGTGGGAGGTAGATGTCAGGAGTTTGATTTGGGGCATATAACTTTTTTTTGTTTTTTTTTTTTTGAGACAGAGTCTCACTCTGTTTCCTGGGCTAGAGTGCCGTGGTGTCACCCTAGCTCACAGCAACCTCAAACTCCTGGGCTCAAGTGATCCTCCTGCCTCAATCTCCTGAGTAGCTGGGACTACAGGCATGCGCCACCATGCTCAGCTAATTTTTTCTATATATTTTTAGCTGGCCAATTAATTTCTTTCTACTTTTTTAGTAGAGACAGGAGGTCTCACTCTTGCTCAGGCTGGTTTCGAACTCCTGACCTTGAGCGATCCTCCCACTGTGCTAGGATTATAGGCATGAGCCAGGGCGCCCGGCCTATAACTTTTTAATAAGCCTGGAACTCACTGGTTGTGAGAGTCTGGAACTCAGAGGAGGGGTCCGGGAATGATCAGCTAGAGACAAGATCCACAGCCCTGAGGTTGGATGGGTGAGCAGGGGAAAGAGAGCAGAGGCCCAGGAAGCAAGCCCGTGGCACATTAACATTCAGAGGTCATGGAGAAGAAAAGGAGCAGCCAGTAAAGTAGGAGAAAATCAGCAGAGAGTTTCGTGCCTTAGAAGCCTGCAGAAGAGAAAGTTTGCAGAGTGATGGAGGGATTCTCTCTGCTATATGCTGCTAATAGATCAGATGTGGAAAAAATACCCTGAAAATTGACCATTGAGTTCAGGCAAATGGAGGTCCTGGATGACCTTGGCAAAAGAAATTTCAGCTGAGTGATGGGAACAAAAGCCTGAACAAAATGAGTTCAGGAGAGCATGCAGAAATGATGACAACTCTTTTGAGATATTCTGCAAAGGAGAAGCCGAAAAGTAGGACAGCAGCTGAAGGCCCGAGGAAGAAGTTTTGAAGACGGAATAATTTGCAGCATGCTAAAGAGAACGATCCAGTCGTGATGGGAAAATGGACACTTCGGTAAAGCGAGCAATAATTACGAGAGTGACACTCTGCAATGGATGACGGGAAAGAGAATCTAGAGCAAATGCCAGCGTGCATGTTTATCTGTAGTGACAAAAGGGGAGTCGCCAATCGAAATGAAAGGTGCCGATTATATTGACAGGGACAGCAGTAGACAGAAAGAGCAATGGTGGTAACGTGTGGATCTTCCATGCTTACGGCTTCTTTTTTTCTAAGTAAAATGTGAGCCAACAGCATCAGATGAAAGTGGAGACTGGGGAGGTATTGTCGAAAAGTTGAAAATTAACCATGTTTTAAACAAAAAGCTTGTAAATCATATCTAGTTCTGAGAACGACAGGAAAAGCTTACAGGTAGTTAATCATTTAAATTCTCTAGTAACAAATTAATATTAATCTAGATAGAAGTAAAATTATTAAACAAGTCTTAATGTCTCTGAATACTGGCCTACTTTGTTGTATGAAAGCAGTTTATTTTGATTATTGTCTTTTTCTGGGCCTGAAAAAGAGACTCTGGTTAACTTGAGTTTAGTATTAGGCACCCATGAGTCAAAATCATGTAACTGAACTGCACAAAGTTTGGTTACCAGTATTTGATTTTGAGGACATGTGTGAAAGATGTCAAAGTCTCAAAATACCTAATCAAAACAGAGTCACAGGTCACCGTAAAATAACAGCAATTCACTTAACCAAGATTGATAATCAAAAGACTTTAAAGGCAATCCAGAAAGTTACATGGATGCAAAAACCTCAACTTCTTAAAGTTTAGTTTTTTCCAATCAAAAACCTATCAAGGAAAACACAGGAATTGTCATGAGAAAACACAAAATCTCTGATTTCGAGATCAGCTACCAAAAGGTGAAAAAGAAACAAACAAACAAAACAGTAGTGTGATTGATTTTTTTGGCGGCGGGGGGGGGACCCAGTTAGACAACTTGGAAGTCAAACCTAATAAAAAAAAAAAAGTACTTGAATTAATTAGACATAGAAAGAGTGTTCAAGGTCATGAGTATATAGTATATTTTAGAGGAATGTGAATAATAAAACCAGTGCCTTGTGTAGGGAAGCAAAAGACTCTTTGCAACAGCATGAAAAGTTTCCTGACCACGTTGAATAATTTAGACATATCAAGAAAACCAAGTATAGAATCTAAGTTATACTGGAGGAAAACATTGATTTTCTAAACCTTTAAGATAAAACATTTTAGCATTAGGCCATAACAACAGACTTAGAACTAGAAGGGAGAAAGTTACGAGAGCTGACAAAAAAGGTTGAAGGAGAGAGTTACCATCCTGGCCTTTATAAGTGGAGAAAAAGCTAAAAGCAGCCTGACTTGGCAAAAGTTGAACTTTTGGGAGATAAATCTGAGAAGTCTCAAGAAAAGCAGATTATATAATAGGAAACAAAATGTTGTGTAATTTTATTAAAAGTAAATAAATACTTTAAGTGAATCTTGTTGTTTTAACCAAAAAATTTTTTTTCAATTATACTCAATTTGATCTCATACAAAAATTTTTTATAAATTCTCTTTCATGAATCTTATCACAACTTACATAGACATCTGCGACATGCTCGGACTTTTTATTTTGTCCTAAGTTTCTCCTTTTTAAATAACTAGTCATCTTATTTTAGGACAAAATTCATCATATAGGATCCTTTCTCACATAAAATTATTCTCTTTACTTTTAACCATTTTTAACAAAAATTTATCTTTGTACCCATAACTTTTTTATATCACTCTCTCTTTTGCTGCTGTTTTTTAATTTTGTTTTAATTTATTTTCTTAACGAAGAACACATTTTATGTCTCTTCTACAATCTTTTATTAAAAAGCATCTTTTTTTGGTACATGTTTTATATATATATAATTACATATATACTAGAATTTTTATTCTTAGTAACCTAAACCTTAGTGAAAACCTAGGAAGTAAGAAAAATTTTAAATTATCTGTCACAAGCAGTTATTTTATTTGTATTTACCTAATTTATTTTAGTAGTTTATTTAGATTTCAGTTATTATTTTAAGTTATTTTCCTTTTGACCTAGATATTGTGCTTAGTAAGAACCTTAAACACATGAGTATTTTTGCTGATAACTCAGAAGATTTAATTATTTTATTAAATCAATAATATTAAATTAGTCTTACTTATTAAAAATTACATAAACACAGATCATTTTGTTTTCAGCTGGTTTATAATTTTATAACTTTTATAGAACTCTAACATCTTAAAAACATAAAAATGTAAACCCAGGCAAAAATGTATGCTGACAATTTGAAGACATTTTTATTTTTTCAATAATTCAATTTTTTCTTATTTTAATAGCTTGGCATATTTACCAAAAATTTACTAAATTCACAAGCACTTGAAGAACATTTCGACTTATTTCCTAAATTTATACATGTGCCTTTATAAGTCCATTTGGTACCATGTAAACACAACACATAACATATACACAAATACATTCAAACATATATACATATATGCACACAATGATCTTAATAGTTTTAACCTCCAAGTTCCATCCACGAGATAACAATATAAGCTCACCAGTTTATAAAAGATGGTTGGATACAAATTGCTTTTTTACAACATTGGAACTTGTTCAAATGGTCAGACTTTGGTTGCCCCAGTAGGTAATATAATGAAAACTATGGACCAGAGTTTTGAGTATAGCAGCTTCCATGGCAATTTGATTTTAAAAAGCCTCTTTTACCTTTTTTTTCCTCCTTCAGTTTCAAATGAGTTTTTAATTTTCACATTGTAGCTAGAACTGGCTACTCCAAGGAATGCTGAATTAGTGATACCATAGATAGCAAGTTTCATCTCAACACCAGGAACTTAGCAACTGCAATTTGAAAGTAGGCATAAAAGAAAATAAGATAGAGAGTGCAACAGACTCTGCGTTTTAACTCTATAGTAGCAGATGTGGTAGGGAAGGCAATTCAGAACTGGCTTCTAATGCAATCATCAGACCTGAATCCAGGGCATCAAATGTCAGTTAACCCAGAGCATCTGGGAATCAACTAACAATGAGAGTTTCTAAACCAAAAGCCAAAACCCTGGAACATTTAGGGGGCAGCTTGCTGAGGACCCCAGAATATCCATGCGGCAGCGGCCAATAGTGATCTCCAAAGGTACACAACTTAACACAAATTGGAGTCACAGAACCATGTGGCTCTAGCAGCCCAGAGCCACACAACACAAATAGGAACCTCTTGACCAACAAAGGAACACAAGAGGGTTAAGATCCAAAGAGAAAGTCCAACAAACATAATGAGGGTGATGCGCACTACCTGGAGGATGGACATGCTTGAAGCTCTGACTCGGTGGGGCGCGGGTGGCAAGGGCAATATATGTAACCTTAACAATATTTGTACCCCCATAATATAATGAAAAAATAAATAAATAAATAAGGTTTAAGAGTGACTGGGTCTGGGCAGAGAGGGGTGGAGTTTTAGAGTAAACAAGGAAAGTGCCTTGCCAGACATGAAATAGAGACAACTGCCCACGTGGCCCTAACAAAGATTATAAATACAACAGTGAAAGAAGCACAGGCATGTGTTGGTAACTAGAAAGGAAAAGAGGTTAAAAGATCACAAAAGCCACAAGTAAAAGAAGGCACATCAAGATGGTAGCCATTCACAGCACAATAACCAAACATGACAAAGGAAGGCTCACCCATTCATCACTTTGAATGATGCCATACAGGCTTCATTTGGGGCCCAGGTGAGGATTTCTCTCTGTTGGGCCCCAGGACACTTGATATAGGAAAGTGAACCCCCAAACTGGGGTTCAGCCTCAAGGCCAAGTGAGTTCTTGGCTTTGTGCAGGAAAGAATTCAAGAGCAAGCTGACGGAGTAAAGGAAAAGAAAATTTATTAAAGTAAAAATAAACTTTTGTGGCCATGTTGGTTCTTGCTGGTTTTGGCCGGCTTCTCCACTGCCTCTTGTTTTATCAGAGACCTTGGTTTGGGTCTTTTATGACTCTTTATTGAGCAGAGTCTGCTAGTTCCCTATTTCAGAACTCTCATGAATGTGCTTAGTACTCTTAGAAAAGAGACCCCAGAGATCTAGCTAAGTCTTCCAAAGATACTGTCTATGAGGTAGGGAAGAGCTCCTCACCGACACTGTTTCTGCCTTGTTCTTGGGCTTCCCAGCCTCCAAAACTGTGAGAAATAAATTTTTGTTGTTTATAAGCCACCCAGTTTATGATATGTTGTTATAGCAGCTTAAATAGACTAAGATGGCTGTTATGAAAAAAGTAAGACAATTTAATACATTGTATGTTTTTCTTCAGCCAATTTTCCTGTGCTAAGTAAGTGGAATATCTGATTTAATTAGGGTTTAGGGTTTACAAGGTAGGCTTAATGAGTAGAGTGACGTAGAAGGTGTAAATGAGCATGTATACAAAGGAAATATTATAATAGTTAATCATAGACTACAAGCAGGAGAGGAAAGGCCATGAGGAGGGTGAGAGAGTAAAGAATTGGTAGGCTGGAAGGATTGCAGTTGTAGTTGAAGAAATGCTAGAGTAGGCATATTTGAGAGAGTACATTAAAAAAAATAGGTGGTAATTGTTGGGTAGGGTGGTTGAATTTATACTGTGGATGGAATGCAGTTACTGGTAATATGACCCAAGAAACATTAGTGAGAGTGAGTTACTATGTAGGAAGGACAGACTTTCTGGAGTAAAAGGGGTAAAGGAATCAAGAGGCCAAGGAATTAAAAGAATCATTCACAGACATATTTAATTCATCAAGACTTGAGAGGAGTAATTAAGGAGCAACGGTAAATCAGGTGATAAATTCTCCGTGGCATTATAAGGTGGAATTACCAAGAAAATGATGGGTAATGGCTCAAGCTTGCAATCTGGGGAATTTTTTAGGGGAAAGGGAAGGTGGTGTCTGAAAGCAACAATGAAGGAAAAGGAGGACCCTAGTACACCCCCAGGGAGAAACAGGAATGTGGAAGAATAAGAAAGTCACCAACTGAGAGAACTGTAAGGAAGAAGCATCCTCAGAGAAGAGTCAGGTCTCAGGGCAAGAAGGTAATAGCACTATTTAGAAGAGAAGTTGGGGATTTAAGAGGTTTTGCTTGTATCCGACCCCTCAGTTCCAGCACACTTTGAAAAATGTGTGGGAAGTTGGAGACTGGCAGTAGAAAGACGCAAGGTCTACTTGTGGTGGTGGTGGGGTTGCTTGTTGGAGAGGAAGGAGGAATGGCAGTCTTGCACAGATGTGCCCAAGCAAGGGCAGGATGACTGTCCTCGATCTCTTCCAACATTTACCTCCCAGTTCTGGTTTATAGCTTTGAGTCACATGATTTTCACCTTCTGCATAAGATATTTGAGAAATCTTCACAATGCTAAGAATTAAGAATTACTGCAATTCTCAAAAGCAATCTGGTACTTAAAAGTCCTCCCCTGCTCCTAGACCACGGCTGATTTCATCTCTTGCTCTTCCTGCTCAACCCTGGGCTATGACTTTGCCGTCCCCCTGGAGTTGCCGGCGTTTCTTGTTTTTCGATAGGCAGGTAATCTTCAAGTTGAAAGCCACTACGCCTCTGTGATGACAATGCGGCTTGGAAAGCCATGTTTCTCAAGGATAAGGATTGCGCCGAGCTGCTTTTTTGTCCTGCGCCTTTATCTTCAAAGGCTTTGTAGAGTTTGTCCCGTTTCACTTTCAGAACATAAAAAGGTATCATCCTCTGCCCTTCAGGTTGTTCAAAGATGAGAATACTTTTTATCACACTGTTGTTGAATGATAATGTTGATAGGGGCAAACTGTTTCTTGAGGCCGGGGAATAAGCACATGATATAATAGCAACCACCTATGTGTTTAGAGCTAGGGTGATTCTGTTATTCGTTGCCCAATCCACGACTCATTCAAGTGTGAAAAAGGACAATAAGTAATCTGGGACAGCGGGTACTGTGTTCGTGTGCTGCTCACCTGCCTCAACAAAGACATCCCAAAATACAAAAGCTTAAATAAGATAGAAGTTTATTTCTCTCACATACTGATCCACAGATGAGAGGCCGGTGGATGTAGTGTGACCCTGAGTCTTTTTTATCTCTTTAGGTCTAAGAGGTGCTCCATTTGTAACAATTGTGCAAAGAGCAGGAAGGAGAAAGAGAAAGCAGTGAGAGTAAAGCAGTAGCATGCATTTATCTACCTATCTATCTATTTATTTATTTTTGGACACAGGCTCTCACTCTGTCACCAGGGCTAGAGTGCCGTGGCGTCATCACGACTCAATGCAACCTCAAACTCCTGGGCTCCAGTGATTCTCCTGCCTCAGCCTCCTTAGTAGCTGGGAGTTCAGGTGCATGCCACCACGCCTGGCGAATTTTTCAATTTTTTGTATAGATGGGGTCTCGCTCTTGGTCAGGCCGGTCTCGAACTCCTGGGCTCAAGTGATCTTCCACCTAAGCAGCAGCTTTTTAAGAACTCAGCTCAGCAATCGCTCACATCTCTACACCCCTGTGTAGCCACTGGACAGAGTATAGACATATACATATGGCGCACATGGGTGCAAGGGAGGCTGATCTCTAACTGGTAGCCATGGGCCCTGGTAAAATTTGGGGAGTAGTTACTGAGGAACAATTAGCAATATCTGGCAAAGGGATGCTAATAGTATGATACATGTGCAAAGTTAATAAACACCACAGTTAGGAATACTTTGCATCGTGTTGGGAAGCTCGTTTCCCAATTGCTTTGCCTTTGCTCTTTCATTTCTCTTCATGGTCTTCACTCAGTCACCAATTCCATGTCTTTACTCAAATGTCTCCTTCTCAGCGCAGCCTTCCATGACCACTCTATTTAAAATTACCGCCCCTACCTCATCTTCATTTCCTGCTTTATATTTTTGATTATGCTTTCATGATTTAACCTAATATGCGTAAAAATCCATTTATTATATTTTCGCTCTCTCCAAGCTGAAATTTCCATGAGGTAGTGACTCTTGTCTGTTTTGTTCAGTGATGGGTCCTCAGTGTCTAGAAAAGAGCTAATACTGAGTTGATGCTCAATATATGTTTAAGTGTTGCCAAGGCAACAATGAGCACAAGTATATTGACGGTGTCTGTGTGTTTATAGTGACTTATATGTTAGGTCTTTTATCCATGGTGATAATTACCTGTGTTAAACAGAAGGTAAAAATGAATCCTTTTATAGTGATATTACTATGATCATTAGTTATTTATATGGCATTAAAAATGAAATCATATCCTCCCTTTGCAATACACATCCATGATTGGCTAATGCATGAATATATTAATTCTTTTTTTTGTTGTTTTTGCCCTATATTGTTTTTTCTACAAAGGAAGCCGTGCCTAAGTGACTCTTGAAATCTCAGAGACTTAAATTATAGGTGAAAAGAAGAAGTTCACAGCATTAAGCTGTCTCTCTTTTTTAATTTATATCTATCTCCTAGAATCTAAGCCATTAAAAAATAGTGGTAGGTTACTGAGATAGACAGTGAGGTTTTACATAAATATTTGGTGTTTCTCTCTCAATCTCTCTCCCCCTTTCTCTCTCTTGGAACATCGGTGGGATTACATTTCTCTGCCTGATTGAATTCAGGCATGGTCATGTGATTTCTTTGGCAATGAAATATGAGCAGTGTTTGTCATTTGCAAGTGGAAGGTGGAAGTTTAAAAAGCCAGTGCACATTTTCCACAGTTTCTTTTTTTTCCCCTCCATGGTTTCTTGCAATATTCCAGAGGATGGTTGTGTTGATATCCCAGCCCCGGGATGAGGATGATAAGGCTGCAGAATGGTGCCCGGCCATCCAAACTAGATATAGCGTGAGCAAGAAATGAAGCCCTGTGATTTAGGTGTGTGTAACAGCACAGCGTCACCTAGCCTGTCTCTGGGGAGACAATTATCCAGCTGAGGAACACAATGAATTCCCTTAAGACTCATCAAGTTCAATAGGAACAGTATCTTGACTGTGGTGATGATTTCATGGGTTTATACATATGTCAAAGCTTATCCAATTATATTCGTTGAATGTGCAGTTTACTGTATTTCAATAATAGGTCAATAGAACTGATTAGAAAAAAAATCAATGAACAGATATGTCCTCAGACCAGAGTGGGAACAGGCAACTTTAGTGTCTACCAAAGGCGACCCGATCCTGCACTTGCTCGGCAGCAGTGCCAGGCTAAGAACATGATATACATATATATATATTTTTTTGAGACAGAGTCTCACTCTGTTGCCCAAGCTAGAGTGCCGTGGCATTAGCCTTGCTCACAGCAACCTCAAACTCCTGGGCTCAAGCGATCCTCCCGCCTCGGCCTCCCAGAGTGCTAGGATGACAGGCGTGAGCCAGCGCGCCCGGCCAGAACATGATCTTTGATGACAGTAATTATACAGCTGGCTGCAACCCGAACTTGACATTAAAACTGGGTCTGATGGACCTATAGCAGTCGAGACAGTCGACATTTTAATGATAACTAGTTTGAACAGATTACCCCTAACTCAAGAAACTGCTCAATACCTTAGAATAACAATGTAATACAGAAGATAAGACCTATACGAAATAAATGTAACACTAGGTAATGAGTTTTAAATAATATAATGGGGTAAGCTATAGGTCACAGAATGACAGTTTATATATATACATATACACACACACATATTTCCTTAATACTTTAATATTTTAGCCCATTATACTGTGTAATTAATAAGTCAGAGGAAGATATATATTTTTATATATAATACATATGTATAATATCATATTTGTTTTGGATATAAAATTAACAGTGACTTCACACCTATTTTCTCTCAATAGAACATTGTAAAAACATCTGAGGTTGGTACCATGTTTCCTTGAAAATAAGACAGGGTCTTATATTTATTTTTCCTCAAGAAGACACCCTAGGACTTATTTTCAGGGGATGTGTTATTTTTTTTAAGTACGGTACAACAATCTACATTAATTCAAATATAGTGAAGTCATCTTCTGGAACATCACCATAACTCTCCAAACCCCGAATTCCATCCTGAATGTCTTGCGACTCTATTTCCTTTAGAACCATTGGCCCCAATCTCTCCTGTCGAGCACTAGAGCTGTCATGGGGCAGATGAGAAGGGCTGCTCGTGTTCTTGACCGCTCCGCGACGACATGCATGGGTTGTGCAGATGCACTGCGTAGCCACGCCTGTCACTAGGGCTTATTTTCGGGATGGGGCTTCTATTGCGCAAATGCTTAGACATCCTGCTAGAGCTTATTTTATGGGTAGGTCTTATTTTCGGGGAAACACGATAGGGCCCATGAAATTACTCCCATTTTATCTATGAACACACTGATACTTGAAGAAATTATCTTAAATCACCCTAGGCCACACAGTTACTGCAGAGCACAAGAGTATCATATCCCATAAAACCGCCTCCTTCCAGCCTAAATTAACGTTTATCGTAATTGATTGTTTTGTTTCCTGGATAATAGAAACAAAAACTCAGACTCATAGGGTTGGTTCTAAGGCTGGAAGGGCATTTAGAAATCACTTGGTCAATCTCTCTCATCGTATAACTGCAGAAACTGAGGCACAGTGATGTTGAAACCCAACCATAGGCTTTGATCTAATTAGTACTATTAATAGCCCAGGGCAGAAATATATCAGATAAAGTTAACTTATCTGCTTATTTAATTCATTCTGAAGTGAAAACACTGAATGAAAATCCCACAGTGATTTCTAAGTGGCTGGCTCTAATTGCTTATTTTTTTTACCCATGGCTTCTCAAATTGGCTTTATCAGTGCTCTTCTGCAGCACAAATATTAAAATTGCAATGGTACAGAGAAGACTAGCAAGGCCCCTGTGCAAGGATGGCACACAATTTTGTGAAGCGTTCCATATTTTTATGAAACCATAGGAATTCTATTATAGAAGGAAATGTTGGAAAAACTCCTATAGACATCAGCCTAGGCAAAGAATTTATGAAGAAGATCCCCAAAGCAATCACAGCATCAACAAAAATAAACCTGATCAAGTTAAAAAGCTTCTGCACAGCCAAAGAAACTATGACTAAAGCAAAAGATAACCTAGAGAATGGGAGAAATATTTGTATGCTTATACATCCAACAAACGGCTAATAACTAGAATCTATATAGAACTCAGGAAAATCAGCAAGAAAAAAATCAAACACCCCCATTAAAAAGTGGGCAAAATAATGAGTGAGATGTGCAAGGTTGGGGGGATGGTCATGCTTGAGGCTCTGCCTTGAGGGGGGAGGGGGGACATGGGCAATATACATAACCATAATATTTGTACCCCCATAATATGCTGAAATAAAAAAAATTGACATTAAAAAAAAACAGTGGGCAAAGGACATGAACAGAAAAGTTTCTAAAGAAGACAGAATAATGGCCAATAAACATATGAAAAAATACTCAACATCTCTAATCATCAGGGAAATGCAAATCAAAACCACAATGAGATATCACTTATCTCCAGTGAGAATGGCTTTTATCAAAAAGTCCCAAAACAACAAATGTTGGTGTGGATGTGGAGAGGTAAGAACACTCATACACTGCTGGTGGGAATGCAAACTAGTACAACCTTTATGGAAAGTATTAATAATATGGAGATACCTCAAAGAACTAAAAGTAGAACTACCTTTTGATCCAGAAATCCCATTACTGGGCAACTACCCAAAGGAAAAAAAAGACATTTTATAATAAAGACATCTGCACTCGAATGTTTACAGCCGCACAATTCACAATTGCAAAGATGTGGAGACAACCCAAGTGCCCATCAATACATGCGTGGATTAATAAAATGTGGTGTATGTATACCATGGAGTTCTACTCACCCAGAAAAAAACAATGGTGATCTAGCACCTCTTGTATTATCCTGGATAGAGCTGGAACTGATTCTACTAAGTGAAGTATCCCAAGAATGGAAAAACAAGCACCACATGTACTCACCAGCAAATTGGTACTAATTGATCAACACTTA
>CAUYPO010110840.1:0-40409 GCA_963574435.1 Cheirogaleus major
GCTAATTTTTTCTATATATTTTAGTTGGCCAATTAATTTCTTTCTATTTTTAGTAGAGATGGGGTCTCGCTCTTGCTCAGGCTGGTTTCGAACTCCTGAGCTCAAACGATCTGCCCACCTCGGCCTCCCAGAGTGCTAGGATTACAAGCGTGAGCCACCGCGCCCGGCCTGTATTTGCAACTTCTATGCATCACTCCCATGTCTGGCTTACTGTTCAGGAAGATGGACAGTTTCTGTACATCACCTGCTGCCACCTTGTTCTTCTGCCTAGATATAATTGATATCTTCCCTGGAAGTCTTAGGACTAATATGGGCTACATGATATTGGACAGAAAGCAATTAAACAAAAATATCTGGAAGCAGCTGCAGACAGACATACAAACCCTAGCTACACCATAACATTTAAACTTCTTTTGACAGGCTCTGTTTGCTTGCTTGTTAGATTTCAAAGCCTTCAAGGTTTTGCACAAGGGTTTCACTTGATCTGAAATGTTCTTTCTTTTTTCTCTTCCTAGCAAACTTCTATTTCCCTCAATATCCAGGTCAAGATCACCTAATGCATGTATTCTACCTTCTCTCAGTACTCTCCCCACGCACTTCACACTCAGGCCTCCAAATCTCCTGGCAATAACTGCTCCTGTTTCTGGGTTCTGCCAATCACTTGCACTTTTTATTACTCAGGTAATTATCACATTGTTTCCTACTTCAAAAACAAAAAAGTGCAATTTCCTCCCACCAGGCTGTGAGCTTCTTGAGGACAAGCACTGCCTTATTTATCCGGGAATGCTCAAAGCCTACAACAATGTTCAGCACATTATGCTGAATATTTATAATATGGACCACAAAATTTTCAATTTGATAACACTGGGAGAACCAAGAATTATTTTCAGAACTTATTCATCTTTGTACCACAGTTCCCAATATAGTAAGTTCTAGCAGATCTGCATTAAATAATTAAAATTGTCTAAGAATCTTACAATCTAAGGAGACCAAGACTTGAGAAAAAGGCCAGAAAATCCCATTTCAAAAGAGTGTGAGGTAATGCAAATCAAACTCCTATCTGACAGTGTTTACCTGCTCTGTAGCATGTCAAACAGAAAACCTGGATCACAGGGGCTTTGAAATGCCCAGAAAGGTAAAGCTCAAAGGGAGAGAATGAAGCCTTGACTTTCATATTTTCTACCTCAAAAGCTAAAGCACAGGCTGGGTTGTAACTGAACAAACAGAGCAGAAAACTGAAATCTGAAGAGTATTTTTTCTGTAGCCAATTAGCAAGTGCTGCTCCAACTGCCCAAGCACCCTCAAAGGCCAGGTCTTCCAGGAGCTGCTCCATTTCTCCTGCGGGTCCTGCCCTTACAGTTGCCCACGCCTCCTCCTGCATAAAGGGAGGGCTGCGGGAATGGGGTTTCCTTCTCTTTGGGGTGGTGTCTGACAAGGAATGATTCAAAAAAAATTTTTATGGGATATCTTACTTCACGTCCTAGTCAGAACGAACTACATAATTTGCAGGGCCCAGTGTGAAAAGATAATTCAGGTCCCCGTGTTCAAAAATTCTTCAGAATTTCAGGACGGTGGCAGTAAAATATTAAACCCAGCCCAAGGTCCTTCCAAGTGCAGGTCCCTGTGTACAGGCCCCACAGTCGTCCTGACCCCAGCAGTGTGTTGGTTAGTTCTTCCTCACAAACAAGCTTGCTGTTCTCAGGCCTTCGTGTGGGACTCAAGTCTGCTCTGATACTGGCCAATGAGGCCAATGGGGCTGAACTTACTCAAAAACACTGCAAGGCACCTGTGTGATCCAATTCCTCAAGCCCTCAACTGTGTAATAGCAAAGCAGACACTGCTTTGTTAGATTTACAGCTGCTTCCATCTATGCCACAGCAAGCTATGTTGATTCTAATGCTGCCTATAGGGGCAGGTCTGAAAACCTGAAACTGATAGGTCAAAGCCAGCCAAGTTCAGCCTTGACAGATGAAGGAGAAACCTTTCAGGGGCTGGTGGTGGGAGCAGTTCATCGCTATGAAGCCAAACCCTGTTTCAAAGAGATACACCACAGCAATCCCCTCCTGCACACCTGGGATGGATGCCCCTCACACCCCTTCTCTCAGGTGGGCCATGTTGGCAGAAGCCAGTTACTGCCCTATGATGTTGACTCTTCTTCTAACTCGTGCATACTCTTATTTAGTACATCTGCAGATAACTGAGAGCATCTACAAGCGACAGAACAAGTCGACAATGAAATAAAATTATAAAGTAGAAATAATACTGAATTTAAAATTACATTTAGGTAATGACATAAAATGTCTAAATAAATTATAGTATATCTACATAATGATATGTAGACATTTAAAGTCATGTTCCCAAGTAACTAATACCGTGGTGAAATGCATGTAGTATGTTATGTAAAAAAAAGCACAAAATTAATTCTTGTTCTGTCTGATCCCAGTTTGTCAAAAAACTATAACACCTATATTAAAAATGATAATGTATGTATTATTTTTAATATTGCAAAAGTAAATGCAAATATTATCATTGGTAGGTGAGATGATAATTTTACTTACTTCCTTAGGCTCTTCTGTGTCTTCAAAAATTTCTTGAATGTGCACTCAATACTTTTATGACGAGAAAACTAACAATTTTTATAATTACCTCCAACCTTATGCTTTGGACTTTTTTTACTCAAAGACAGATCATGCTATCAAGTAAATAGATGGTTACTGTGATTATAATAAAGCTGCTACTTCATTACAGAAATCTTGTTGCTAAGATGCAATGTGCAAGCTGAGGGTCAGTATCTAAATGAGTGGCTCCCTCAAAACATGCTTTGATGGAGAGGGTTTGTGCATTTGAGAAATCTTTTTGGAAGTTCATTTTATTCCGCTGGTATAGGAAGCTCTTCAGCGCTACCAACTGGTATGTGATCATATACACTGCACCATATTGCTTCACCCAGGCACTGGGTGTTTAATAAGTAGCTTATCTTAAGTCAGGAAGTTGACACTGGCAAAATGAAAACTACAAAATTCAAATGAATCAAATTGATGTCACCATTTTCATCACTGAATATTTATTAAATCTGCAAGTACCATGTGTTATCTTTGGCTATCTATAAGAAAGACAAAGAAGGAGGCTATCAAAGAAGCTATCAAAGAGGCTATCAAAGAAAGACAAAGAAGGAGGCTGTACCTATATCAACAAATGCCTGGAAGGATGCATATGAAACTGTTAATGATGGTCCCTCTGGAGAATGACACTGATAGGGAAGAAATCAGAGACTCTGACTATTAGAACTATATTATTAAAAGTAATTTTTATACTGTTGGAACTATACTTCATGAAATTTTATAATCATAATTATTTATAATATGCATGTATTATAATAAAGTAAAAATGAAATAACTAATACAGGAACAACAAAATATTATAATGAAGATCCTACTATAAGAGTTTATAAATATGAAACTACATAATCAATCAGCCCGTATTGCTTTCTGTAAAGGTCACTGGCTACCCTAAGAATCACAACCCTTACCATTACCCCTGGGGGCCGGAGAGGCAGAGTGTGCATGGTACTGAATAAGGCAGCCTGGGCTGCCTCCCACCAGGGACTCAGAGTAGGGCAAACACAAAGGACTAAAATGTGGCCTACAGTAAAAAGAGGAGGCAGGTCAACCATGCACCTTCTCAAGAATTTGAGCTGAGCAGTGTTAAGAGAAAAGCCAAGTAGCTATAGAAGAGGATGCTGAAAAATTCTATTAAAAAGGGAACGTAGCAAGCAAGGCAGAATATGGAAGCAGAAACATTTAGGGTAAAGAAAAAGACAGAAGCCTGAGCAACACTGTGAGATCCATCCCTACAAAAAATAGAAATATTAGCCGGGTGTGGTGGTGCATGCCTGCAATTCCAGCTATGGGGGTAGGGGTGGAGGTGGAGGATGGTAGGGGTGGGGAGGGTGGCTGAGAGAGGAGGATAGAGTGAGCCCAGAAGTTTGAGGCTGCAATGAGCTATGTTGATGCCACTGCACTCTAGCCTGGGTGACAGAGCGAGACTCTGTCTAAAAAAAAAAAACAAAAACAGAAAGTAGAGGTTGAGAAAGCCAGTCATCAGCAAGAAGAGAAGGGAGGGAAAATGCGCAGGGAAACAGACGAGTAGGTCAGGTGACCCAAGAGAGTCAGAGACGGGGAGGAGAGAGCCACTTCCCTCCAGCTGTCTTGCCTGTGGTCAGCCTTCCAGGCCTGGTTCCAGTTCATATGCATCTTGGTGGCAAAACCCAGGTACTTGAATTCAAGGTAACTTGAACAAGTGTCTGGTTTTTGCAACCCAGAGTGCCCAACAAAACCCCTAACTAAGCCTCTTGGCTCCATTTAGATGGGCTCTTGGAGTAAATGTTCCCTTCTACACTAGAGAGCCAAGTGTTATATAACAAGGTGCCAAGGCATTAACAGCAATGTAATAATATGCTTTCCAGTCTTGCATCCAACTATTCTAAAACAGATAAAAATAGTGGCTACAGAACTGTAATTAAAGCAATCATGGTATTTACAGGGGAGATCAGCAGCAGCCTGGCTTAATTACTGGAGCTTTGCGTGACCTCCCCTCTTTGAGGACATGCAACTACCCCTGCACTCCCTCCTCCGAATCTCAGGTCTAACTTAGCCTTCAGCCACCTGGGTAAGACAGAGGAACATTTCACAGGGAAATTTCAGTATATGATGGATCAAGTGAGAGAAATCTTCACTTAAGGCCCAGATAAAAGAGAAAATTGATCTGGGAGGATATGAAAATAAAGAGAACACCATGGCATCAACAAGGGAGAGAAACCGAGGAAGCCTGCCAAAGATGGTTTGACTTTGCAAAGCCAGGTGTATAGTAACCAGTAACACCCTTATTTTGTCAAGGTGCATATTGTAAATGGCCTACAAAGGTGGATGAGTCCCTTATGGAATACATTAGATCCAATTGAGATTTCCTAAGGAGTAGTTCAGGTATGCTCTAGAAATAGTTTGTCAACTATTTTGAAAAATGTCAATCATGGATAGAAAGAAAGATCACTGGCAATTAACAATAGCAGTATACTGGAGTGGGAAGCATTTCTTTGCAAAGTAATTTCAAAGTCATTTCCAAGAAACCGTTTTTTTTTTCATGCTATAAATCTGTCGCACTAGACAGAACAATACGATACTAACAATATCACTAACCCCATGTCTTCAATTAGAAATTGATGAGCAAAAATGAATGGTGGGATATAGCACAATTTATTTATCCTTTCTACTGCAGATGGACATTTGTGTTATTCTTATTTTTTATTATAATGAATAATGCACTGTTAGCAGTCTATACATGCCTTTTTTAAAAGCATATGTATGCATTTCTTTTGACTATATACCCAAGAGGAAAATCGCTTGGCCATAGGGTATGTTCCTACTAAACATGGTTGTAGGATACTGATAAACAGTTTAGTTTATCAGTATTTAAACAATTTTCCAAAGTGGTTGTACCAGTTTGCATTCCCGCCAGCTATGTATGAAAGTTCCACCAACTCTCGGTATTATCTTTTTCACTTTAGCTATTCTGGTGGTAGCACTGTGGTCATAATTTGCATTTTCCTGATAACTGTTGAGGTCAAGCATCTATTCATGTTTCTTGGCAAGTTGAGTATTCTCTTTGGTAAGCAGCCTGTACAAGTCTTTTGCCTATTTTTCTATTGAGTCGTCTACCTTTTTGTTATTGATTTATAGAAGTTTCTATACATTCTGGATTTGAGTCCACGTATACATAAAATATCTTCACTATATTAAAAAAAATGAAAGATGGGTGAATTATTAATCAATGGGGAAATTAAAAGTAACGAAGTGCTTTTGTTTCTTTCACCCTGAATTATATCTTCTACACCTATAGCCTCTTAATCTTTGAAGCAAAACTCTCTCACACACATACACATACATGCACACAAACATGCACACTCATGCATACACAAATACTATGCTCATTTAAACTGAGTGTAGAGTAGTGGAGGCTTGCTCCAAAACAAACCCTCAAAGTTTAGTCTCAGTCTATCTTTGCATTTCATAAAACACAATGATGCAATAAAAGAATAGTGTTACATCAAAATAAATATTTTAAAATTTTTAAAAGACAATCACATGGAAGAATTATGCCAGTGTTTCTCAACCAATATCCTCTTTGAATAAATAAAAGTTTCAGTCTCTTCCTCAGATTCTGTTATGCCACCCTAAATAAAGGTCATGATTCTATAGACAATCCACATATGTTCCCTGAACCAGAAGATACATATGGAAGATTTTGCACAACTTTCCTTCCTGTCATTTGTATTGAGGGGAGAGAGACAGAGTGAGAGAGAGAGAGAGAGAGAGAGAGAGAGAAATAGAGAGGGAGAGAGAAAAAGCCCAAGTTGTTGTTTTTAATTTTCCAGTTATAAAATAACAATATTTAAGATGCTTCTTTACTGTGCAGGCCTTCCTGTTTGATAGCTACTACATAAATGATTCAAGAATGCTAATGATTCTTACTTGATGGCTAATTCACCATCCTTTAACCCTTTAGACATGGCTCTAGTTTCCTGTTGTAACAGTATTTCACACATGACTATCAAATTAATTTCTCTATAGCATGTCAATCATATGGGGTACAATAACCATATATTGGGCACAATAACCCTATATTAGACACAATAAACCATCACCTTCAGCGGAAAATGGGCAAGAGCAGAACTGGGCATCTCATCCCTGCACCTGCTGGCTTCCAAACGTTTCTTTTGCTGGTCAGAAGCCAGGGCCTCTGTGAAATCAAGAACACAGATCAGGAAAACGGATTCTTTCCATAGCTCAGTTGTAGCGTGAAGATGATGCGATTGGGAGGAGTGTGTGCTTCATGCTCTCAGGGTTTCCAATGGGTGCAGCACAGTGCAGTCGGGAAAGACAGACAGGAGAGAAGCCACAGTATTCCCAGGGGCCCACCACTGAGTTCTCTGAGTCTATAGGCCACAGCTTCCCGGAGGCCCCCCAGGAAACGGTGACAAGCTGGCAGCACACTCACTCTCTTGGCTCTTCGGGCAGCCTGGCAGTACCCTCGTGTGCCCCGCAAATACTACCATTTTCTAAGTGTACTATGATGTGAAAACATTTAAATAGGTGGAAAGCTCTATCTTAGACTAAACAAAGCATTAAAAGCATTTCACATAATAGTTCTTTACACTACAATATTTCTATACATTTAATTTCAATGCATACTGACAGTATTCCATTCAGTTGATAGTATGTAGTTCCCCATAGTTTCCCTATAAAATTATACCAAGTATGGTTTACTTTATTTAAACGCAATATATGTTGTTTTTTTATTTTCATTTTTTAAGGAAAAAATACATGTAGATATGCACATGGGAAGGTGATTCATATACCATTTACCTAATTTTTGCTGCTATTTGTGCTAGTTCTTCGAAAATTTTTTTTAGGACAGAACAGTCTACTCTTTGCAAAAGTGTTAGGCTCTCTGACCCTCATTCCTTGCTCCTCTGAAATAACTCTGAGGAAAACTGAGTCAGAGCTACCCCATATAATCTTCCATATAATAATTGCCCCATATAAACCCAGGGTCTCATACCTCCTTGGCTCTTCCCAGACAGTCCAATGAATAAACAACAATGACAATTGAACACTTTCACCATGAACAAGCCAAACAATTAGGATATTACCAACATGCCTATTTTCAAATAATTTCCAAAAAGATCACCAGGGAAACTCTTAGGAAAGCTAAGTTCTTTTAACTTAAATCTGGGAAAGCACCCAGCAACTCAAGGAAAATATTCAGATGTTTGTTATAGTTTATTTCCTTGATAGAAATAGGAATGTTTCTAACATTGTGTTGTGCTAATCAGAGGAGGTGGATTCACGTCCCCATTTCCCCACTCACAAATTGTGTGACTTCAGACAAGTAACTGAGCCTCTCTGAGCCATAGCTTCCTGCCACTAAGTCAGGGATATTTTATCTTCCCTGCTCGTCTCCTAGGGTTGTTGAGAAAATCAGATGACATACTATGTATGGAAATGCTTCATAAACTGTAAAGTATCCTGTTTGTATAATGTAACTAAGATTTTTCTTAAAATAATGCTTAATTTTGGAGTAAGGAAGGAGCTTCAAGATCTACATTTCCATCTTCTTGTATCACAGAGAAGGTGACTGACTGTTAGAAGAAAAAGTGTTGGCTAAGTTTATGGTCTGAATCTTAGAAGCAGCCACTATGATTATTAGCCTCTAGAAGAGGTGAAGGAAAAATATGGTCTCAGTCTTGGAGGCGTGTGATTTCATCCTTATCATTGTGAAATAGACACTGAGACCTGTGGAGAGGAAGCTTTTCTGGGCATTGGAAATATAATCTGTCTCTTCTCTCTATGAGAATAGGATCTGGTTGGGAAGATAGAAGCAGCACATATAAACAGCAACCATTAAAATGATCATTTGCTCTGTCAGTTCAAGGGTACACGGCATAAGGGTATATATGATAGATTTACACAGTGATTACCCACAGCTTAGGTACTCATGAGGGAGACAGTTTTGAATTGCACCTTGGAGGTGGGCTTGGTAGAAGGTAGCTTTCAGAACCATGGGCTTTGCATCAAGAACTTGGGTAGGGCCAGGCACGGTGGCTCACGCCCATAATAACCCCAGCACTTAGGGAGGTCAAGGCAGAAGGATCTTTTGAGGCCAGGAGCCCCAGACCAGCCTGGGCAACATAGTGAGACCCTGTCTCCACCAAAAAAAAAAAAAAAAAAAAAACAAATTAACAATTAGCCAGGTGTGGTGGGGCACAACAGTAGTCCCAGCTACTCTGAAAGCTGAGCCCAGGAATTCGAGGTTACAGTGAGCTATGATGGCGCCACTGCCCTCCAGCTGAGACCCTGTCTCAAAGAAGAAAAAAAAAAATAGCTTGGGTGGAATCTAAGTTCCATAACTTTCTAGGGTCACGACCTTGGGGCAAGCTATGCAATTGATATAATTGATAAAGAACACAATTTCTTCACCCACACAATGAAGACAATAATAGTATTTTCTTGACTGTGTTGTGGTGAGGATTAAGGGAGATGATGCAAGTGAACGATTTTTGCACAGTGCCTGGCACCCAGTAAGTGTTCAATGAATAGTTTCTACTGTGGTTACTGAAGAGTGTGGCAGGGTAACCCACCAAAGTGCGAAGGCACATGGGATGTGTGGGGAACAATAAGTCCATTAGGTCACCAGCAAGGGAGTGCTGGAAAGGTTTGGAATCCACAACAGATCGTGGCCCACGCTAAACTGCTTGGACTTCATTTTACCAATGAAAGTTTCTGGGCTAAGCTTAGAGTCACCTGTGTTGTTGTATAAAAATCACTCTAACAGCAGAGTGCAGTAGTCAGGAAAGGGGAAACAGACAGATGCAGAAGACCAGTTAGGCAACTTTTTATGAGGAGGAGGAGATGTATTAAATCCTTTCTTTTATGCTAGGAATGTTCCTAATACAGAATTATCTCCTTAGTCCTCACAAAACCCCAGCTAGGTAATCATCCCCATTTCACAGATAAGGAAATGGAGGCTCAGGGACATTAATTGGGCAAAGATGGGATCTGTTTGCCTGTCCAAGCCAGTCCACTACGCTGCTTCCCACACACAAGCAGAGAAAGGACGTGTACCGTAGGGCAGAGCGAGACAAACCGATTCCCAGCATAGTACTTGGGTGGCAATACTGGCCACCTCAGGGAGAGAGACGAGTTCTATGCTATTATTTCTGTTAGGGTAAAGGCTTCTTAATCCACTCTCTCCCCGGAGGACTTGGCTTTGAAGAATTGGTTTCCAAGGTGACCCATAAGCTTCTAACCTCAGTAACAAGTTCTGGTCTCAGCAGGTTTAGAATGTTCTGTTTGTTCTCCCTCAGGAACGACATGACCCTTGGACCTGGGACCACACACCAGCGCTTTGTGTGTGCACCCAGAGGGCACCACCGGGGCCAGTCAGCCAAGGCAGCTCCTTTCTCCGTTCCTGGGAAGTGCTCTCTCCGAGGACATGCCCTTATCCACTCAGCCAGCCTTCCAAGGAAGTTTCCAGACTTACGCCTGTACCAAACGGGCAGCAGATAACTGGGCCTAAAGAGTGGGGAGGCTCTGGGGGTCCTGAGGGCCCCTCCCTGAGGGTTCAGGGGTGGTCTGGGGAACTTGGTCTTCATTTGCACCAGAAGCCTTGTTTACGTTCCGGTTGGATTAATGACAAAGGAGCAGAAATGAAATTAACATGTACTCTGTACGCCAAGCATACATATATTATTCCAATTAATGCTTAAAATAATAACCACGTATCGCCAATAATGTCCAACAGCAGTAACCATATGCCAGGCGCTACCCTTATTACTTCACATGCATTTTCTGATTTAATCCTCACAACATACAGACACCTGTTATCCCTATTTGACAGATGAGGACACTGGGCTCAGAGAAGTGGAGAAACTTGCCCCGTGGACGTGCAGCCGCTACATGGGACCCCAAAGCCTGTGGCAGTGGCAGCACGGCGGCTCCTAGGACAATTGTTCAAAGGAGTTGAGGATGCTCAGAGGGAAGTCGTACAAAGGGGAATAGGATGGTCTCTCACTTCCAGAAAATCCAGCCTTATTTCAGTCCTTATCTGCTCTGGATGCCACAGCATCCTTCCTACTTTTGTTTTGTTTTTTTTTTACTGACAATCTATAAAAATAGCAGTATTCTCCTTAATCCCCACTTGTGTAACCGTTAGAAATTTTTAATACACAGATAC
Organism: Cheirogaleus major; assembly: GCA_963574435.1. Taxonomy (NCBI): domain Eukaryota; kingdom Metazoa; phylum Chordata; class Mammalia; order Primates; family Cheirogaleidae; genus Cheirogaleus; species Cheirogaleus major. The sequence goes on from CAUYPO010110840.1 coordinate 10,792, forward strand.
GCCTCAAATTAAGATGAAATACAACAGGCAGGACCTTGGAAGCGGTGAGACATCTGGGTGCACTGGCTACCCCGTTTCTGAGCCCGATTTAGCCACCCAGCCAATGAGCTTGCAATGGCCCAGTGAACTCCATTTCCTCTTTCCTCATCCTCCTAAATCTCAGAGTGGGGGGACCAGACACACCGACACTTGGCCATGGGCTCTGTTTTGTGAGAGAGTATTTGAGGAACCCCATCCGCCCACTGGTCTTATTAATAACAGGATCATTTTGACCTAGTGTCTAGAGTTGCTCTCCCGTGGTTGAACACCTGTCTTGTTATGTTGCCCAACACTCAATTTCCCCTGAGCACGAAGACCTTCCACTTGTTCACACCTGCCCATCTCTGCCTAGACCTTCACCAACTGCCCCTTCTGCTGAGCTCTTACCAGACAACACACCCCTCAGTGGGTCTAAGTTTCTAGTTCCATTCTCCCGGGTCTGGCCTGTCCCATCACCAACCCAGGATGTATCCCCTCCCCTGTTCTGGGATTCCCAAAGGGCCTAGAGTCTGTTTCTCAATCAATGGAAGTAATAACTCATGTGCAATTCAAAGTAGGAGGGAGCCTTTAGGGGGTGATAAAAGGTTTACTCAGACCAGGCTTCAACAGTAAGAATAGCTTCAAATGGCATGAAAGCAAGGAAAGGAACATAATTGAGAAGTTCCACTGATTAGTTTTAAATTTCACTCATTCATTCTCCACAAATGAAGGGGGATAAAAGCTCTGAAACACAGAAGGAGTGGTGGCAATGTAAACTGCATCCAAGTGTGGTTGCTGAAATCCCTTCCCTTGACCTTTCCCCCTGGTTCTATACCAGGGGTCCCCAACCTATGGTGAGTTGTAGAATCATTTCATTATATATTACAATATTATAATAATAATAGAAATAAAGTGCACAATAATTGTAGTGCACTTGAAACATCCCGAAACCATCCTGCCCCCTCGCCAATCTGTGGGAAAACTGTCTTCCATGAAAATGGTCCCTGGGGTCAAAAAGGTTGGGGGCCACTGCTATAGACAGATAGGTAAATTACTGTCATAACAAAGCCAAGACTACAAATATTTTTATTCAGTCTGAACTTAGGTCAGAGGTCTAAATATGCTCCAAACAGATAATCTGTTTATTATTCAATCATTTATTCATCCAGAAAACAATTGCTGAGTAACTTTCCATGTGTCTGGCACTGGGCTGGGTCATGGTGATGCTGTGTTGATCTTAAGAAACTTTTGGTTTAGTGGAGAGTAACATATGATAGGTAACACTATGATTCTGATCTAATAATAATTCTTAAAAGTGATACCATTCTAAACTTTATCTTTCCTCTTCGACTATTATTAAAACAACAAGGTCAAGCACAGTGGCTCACATCTGTAATCCTAGCACTTTGGGAGGCTAAGGCAGGAGGATTATTGAGGCCAGGAGTTCGAGATCCCATCTCCACAAAAAATTTTTAAAAATTAGCTGGGTGTGGTGGCGTGCACCTGTAGTCCCAGATACTCTGGAGACTGAGTCGAGAGTATCACTTGAGTCCAGCAGTTTGAGGTTACAGTGAGCTATGATCACACCATTGCACTCCAGTATTGGTAACAGAGCAAGACCCTATCTCTAAAAAAAAAAAAAAAAAAAAGAATGACTTGCACCTCAGACCACAAAGGCCTCATGTACCTAATATATGAACAGTTTCGAAATTGGTTGGTAAGAAAAGGTATAACCACCAAATACAGAGCGGGCAAAGAACAATAACAGTTTGCAGAAAAGGAAATAAAAATGGTTCATAAACATGAAAAATGTTCAACATCACCTAAAAGAAAATGCAAATTACAAAAACACTGAGATACCATTTTCACTTGTCAGAATGGCAAAAATCCAAAGTATGATAACACATTCTGGTTAGCAAGACTGGGAAAACACGCATTCCTCACACATCGTTTGTGAGCCTGTAACTTGGTAAAACCCATAGAGAGGGAAATTTTGCAATACCTATCCAAATTCCAAATGCATGTGCCCAATAGCCCTACGATTTCACTTGTTGGAATTTACTCCACACATATATATCACTTAGCTAAATAACATATGTACAGGGTTATTTATTACATCATTGGTTCTATAGTAAAAGTTTGAAAACAGCGTAAACGTCCATTAACTGGAGAGTAGTTAAATAAAATGATGGCATTGCCATATAGTGGAATCATAGGCAACCATAAAAAAATAAAAAGAATGACGACATCCTGTGTTTTGATATAGGAAGATATACTGTTCACTGAAAAAAGCATGGTGCAGAAGAGCCTTTCTGTGCAAAGGGTTTGGGGAAGGGTGGGATGAAACTACACATTGCTATTTGCTTGTACATGCAAAAAGAATCTGAGGAGGATGAAAAAATCAATCTGGGGGTCACCTAGAGTGGGTGATAACAGGCAGTTTGGGTGACAGGGCTGAGAAGTTTCCCACTCTATATCTTTTAAGATCTTGTATTTTTAAACCATATGAATGTATTATTATTCAAAATGTATTTAAATGTTTAAAGGTGTCTTCCAGACTGTGTCAAGGGTGTTCTTTGCTGAGAGGTTATTAGTAAATTATTAACCTAAAGAATTAGGAGAGGCTTGAGGGAGAGCTGCTGATGGTCAGAACTTGCAGTCTCTCTTCCTCTTGTATCTTTTCCCAAATGCAAATTATGGACCTTGGAGGGAGAAGCATTTTCACCTCCCTGCTCCCCCACCAGTAATACCTTCTCTTAAAATGGTGTTACTTAAATGCAAGCAAACATAAAACCAAGTATAAACTTTTTATGTTCAAAGCTCATGTATAATTATAAACTCAAAATATACTTAACAAATTAAATGCAGAAAAATTCTAAAACCAATAAAAGTCTAAAACAACCACATTGACTTATTGTGAGAGATGAGGTTGTTCTGTTGAAACTAAATCGTCACTCGATCAGGGTAACATGGCCCAAGTTCTCTTGAATTCAGCACACTGCATTATCTTTCGCCACGCAACACAGTCACTCTCCCACCATTTTCCCTCTATTCTTTGTTTAGTGTGCTGCGAAATCATTTGACCTTCTTTTGCCCCAGTGCATCTTTTACATATCTGAGCTGCCTCTGCCATTTTCTCAATGGCTCATAACAACTGACATGGGGCCAACACTGTCATAAATCTAAGTGCTAACTCAAAACGCTAAAATTGGGTGTTGGTAGTCAGTCATAGGGTGGTTATTCTGATAACCCAGAGTAAGCTCGCATTGAGGTTATTTTGTTAGCATTATTAACATCATAACAAAAATGAAAACATCAGATTTAAAAATTATGGACAGAACTTAGACTGTGAGCTATATACAGGTCCCCAGCAGTTTGCAGAGCCTAGTATGCAAAACACAGCTGTAATTAGTTAATAACTAATTAGCTGTAATTAGTTTGAAAGGCAGAAAGGCAGCGAGTGTAGTTGTAGACTCTTTGCCATGGACCTGATTCTAAGCCTCTCTTGACCCTACCCGGCTCCCTCTTGGCTCCCTACTGCACCTTCTCCTTCCGTTCTCTCTTGCGTCACCACCACAGCTGTGAGGTAGTCCAGGCCCCATTCCTGTGCACACCTCCAGGCTCTCAAACCCCAGCCCGGGGCAGAGTCCCAGACCACCTATGGCCTAGGATGAGGGTGTGGACAATTCGTAATGTTATAATCCCCATTTAGCACAAATAACAATTCTCCACACCTCTGTGCACATATAATACAGTGTGCATTTCAACGCCTCTCTCATTAAGTCTTAACAAAAACCAAGAAACTAATTTCAGTATTAAATATCTATGCCGATTCTTGCTGAATTAAGTCTCTCAAGCTTAGGGAAGATGTCATATATTTCCGCATTCTTACTGCCAACAGGTAGTAAGCATGTCATATCTGTTTGATGGATGAATAAATGAATGAATGAATGGATGAGTAGGTGATGAATTAGCTACAAAGGTAAAAAAAAAAAAGGGAAAGGCAAGAAAAGAACCCATCAAATTATTGCATTCTGGTAGATTCCACCGGAGCAGTCAGTTGGTCTCTCTTTGCTATCTCTAATCCCTTTAATTGTACAGAAGCAGTATTATCTTTTCCTAATTAAATTCTTTTTCCATATAAAATGTTCTTTAAGAATCACAGCCCACCAGAAAAACATGCAGTTGCATTTCCATGCACATTTATTTTTAAAGCATTTGCAGGTGCAGTATAGGGAGTCATTCTGATATTTGGCCTGATGCCAAGGCTAAAGCTAAACCAAGTAGGCTCTGCTGGCCTAAAGTTAATAAAGAATGTACTGCGGTAAACACTGTTCCACCAAATGCAATTCGAACGGTGATTATAAAGGTCACTGGCTACATAGTTCAGACACATTCTTCTGATACCATGTTCCACGTCAGTCCAGAATGTTGGCCATAATTCAAAAAAAGGGGGAAAGGAAACTGAATTCTCTCTCAAGTAGTTTCTGAATGAAATAAAGATTTTTTGTTTTAACTTTTAAGTGGTAGAAAGGTAACAGAGCTAACAAAGCTTTCAATTAATTTAAGCTAGCCAGTTTAGAAGAGGTAGAAACCTACTTCATTCCAAGAAGATTCAGACATATGGAATGCAAATAAATTATCAGCACTATTCCAGGGCCCACGCTAGCTCCTTTTGGCAGTGCTTTGTTTCCTTTTCTATTCTTAATTTTTATTCTTTCCCCTTTTGGGATTTTTCTCTCTGTCATGCAGGCCTCATTCGCCAGAGCTACGTAATTACCATTAATGGGTTACCCTCTCTTGGGGCTGACATTTCAGGTTTCATGTAACAACACAGTGAAACCACCTCCCTGCATTTCAGCATATGAAGCTCTCACAAAAATAATGTGGGTACAGATGTCCATTAGCTAATTTTTTTCATAATATGTTCGAGATATGCATGGTTTAAACAAATCCCCACAGTTTTAATGAGATTTAACTAATGCTAGAAGATTCCGATGATATGAAAATGAGACCGAATCCAACCACCGTCCGGAACTTCAACTTGTCCATCACAACAACAAAAAGCCCAATGAAGATAATTTCAGTTCCATAACGGGCTGTACTTTCCTGCCTTTTGGTTTTCAAAATAGAATAAAAAATAATGTATTTTTTTTCTGTAAAAATCCCCTTGAGCAATTATGTCATTTGCATCTGAGCAAGCACTGTTTTGAACAGATGTCACCACTGACTTGTCCAAATATTTTGTTGTGGCTTCTGTGGGGCCAAAAATCTCAAAGTGTTAGCAAGTGGCAGGGATTATGTCTTCCTCCACATGGACTCCTGGCTAACGAGGCTGGAAAAAAAATCTTCACTTTCTCTTTGTCTCTTCCTGTAACTTCACAGAGCTTCAAGCCTGGAGTCCCAGTCTGGCACAAGGCATTAAAAAGCTTTTTCTGTGAGTTCAGTCCTTGAGATGATTCGTAAGCCTGCGTGGGACCATCTAGCTTTTCGTCAGCAGACTACTCTGACAGTGACGGTCTCTCCCTGTAGCCCGGTGAGTGTCAGTTGGCCAGTCAGAGACCAAGGGCACCAGTTTAGAAAAAAGTCCTCCACTTGAAATTGCTGATGACCAAGGGTCATCATATACTGTCTAAAACTTTCAAAGGTAGCCTAACAAACAATGGGTCTGATGGCCCTGCCTACATGAAACACCAAGAAACAGCACATGAGTCTGTTTGCACACCAAAGCACTGATGCACAACAATGGTATGGAGTGAATAATGAGTACTTGCCACCCTAAAATGGAGAACAGCATGGACAGACATTCCAATTACTGGAACAACCACTGTGCACCCTGAATGTGCTTTGAGTTGTTATTCTAAGCAATCAATTAGACAAGACTTGCTTGTCATCAATGAACTCAAATTAAATAAATAATACCTGTCCCCTATCCAAAGATGGTCAGCCACATTCTTACTCAGACCATGGGGCCATCTCAACTTGCAATTTAGGTTCCAGAGATGCAAAGCGATAAGGAAGGTAGGCTGCAGAGTGTTTAGGCAGGTGGACTCAAGGCAGACTGCCTGGGCTCACATACCACCAGCTTACTCACTTATTCCTGTGTATCGCCAGGCTCAGTCCTGTCCTCTGCAACACGGGCATAATGATAAGTGCTACCTATGGAGGCTGTCGTGTTGGCCAAATGGGAGAGCATGTGTAGGGCACTCAGCACAGTGCCAGGCTCTCAGTAAGCACTCAACTGGTTTTATATAGTATTATTAGGATTCCTAATTGTTATGTGGAGTAATCACTGCCAAAATCCAGAAATTGTCTCCTGACTAACCGTTTTTTAAAAAATGTTTCTGAAACCACTGAAATGACTGATTCATAAAAGGGTAAATGGTTTCCAAGCTGGTGCCTCTCTTAGAGAATGAACACCTGGTCTAAAATCCTATGCAATGATTCCATAGTTTAAAGCATGCACGCACACACACAAACCCTAAACATCTGCAGAGTATTTCAGTGCATTCATTACTCATTTGATCTTCACAGAAATTCTAAGGAGCGGATATCATTTTTCTTACCTCATACCTATATAAAAAGACATACTGGTGGAATTTGGTCTCAAGGCCAGGTCTTCTTATTCTAAATCCTCTCCTCTCCACTATACAGGAGAGGAAAATGTTCCTTAACTGGTGCATGGGACCTCCAGGCTGAATGCAGTAAGAAGCATGGCTACTTCAAGCTTCCACCTCTTTCAGATAAAGGAAACCACCATCAAATAGGATTGGAGCTGAGCACCATAAGGTGAACCTCCCAACTCCTGCTCTTCCTTCTCTAAGTACTCATAATGATAGCCATGACATGAGCTCTCTGTAGGTTCTGAGAGCTGCAGACTAAGGCAGGGAAACTCAACTTGCCCTAAATCCCTTGGAAGTAAGTGGGTGTCAAACATAGGTGCAGTGCTGTTCTATACCTCTGAGTAGCTTGTGCATTGCATAAAGTTACCTGGATGAGAGGAATGGGTGATGCTGAAATCTGCCCCAGCTCTGTCTGAGAGGCTGTGCCTTCCTGGTGGCATAGATCAGAAGGGCACCTTTTTCTAAGTACATAATGCCCTGTGTAAGACCTGCTCAGGTAACAGCTCCAAAGTCATGCTCTTAACCAGGAGTCTATGCTCTTAAACACCAGACTGCTGTCCCTAAAGGGAGTACCAGTTGAAAACATAAACTCAAAAGAGTACTGATAAATGTATGAATAATGTATAATATGTAATGTTCTAAGTTATTAAATGGAAATGAGATTTAGAGGTATAGGGTAGATTATACCTTAATCTTCTCTGCCTGACTTCCAAGACAGCAAGTCTCCAAGACAGTAAGTCTCCAAGACAGTTGCTCATCCTTGTCAGAGACTTGTCACAGTTCTTGTTTGGAAAGAAAACACTAATGGATATCTTTATATAGTTGCAAATACATTTAAATCTGCAAACACATTCTGCCTGAATAGCTAGATACTATTGCAAGATGTCTCAAATATAACTACAAGGAAACTTTTGAGAAACCAGAATACCTTTCCCAATGAGGACATTATTACTGTTTACTCACTCATGTTCTCCAACTCCTAAATGAAACACTGCTCAGTTCTCATCTCATCTCATTAAGTGCTTATTTCATTAACTGAATTGAAATCCAGTCTTGGTCAGGTAACATCAGCCACATCATTACCAGTGAAAATCATTCATATATTATAGACCTCAAATCTTCCCTAGCTGTCTGCACCAAGAGACACACAGTCAACCAAGCCCCAGAATTCCCTCACTGTTATCAGAAAAGCAGGAGTTTTTTTGTAGAAAGTGGGATTATCCAAATCACTAACACTCTGGGGCTAATCTCAAAGACGCTGAATGAATATTAGGATATGAATACTCCTATTGATATACTCCAACCAACAGCACATATTTGCAAATTATACATCATGGTGATACCATACGATACAATTGCCAGTGTAAATAATAGCCTCTGACTACCTAGTTTTGTAGGGCATAGACTCCCCAATTTCTCCACTTCCCATCACTCTAGATTATCTCCCTGGCATTAGAACGGGGTGTCAGTTTCCATTTATCACCTTGTACTCTTAGAAAACTATAAACCTTGTTCATAGTAGAGAAACGTATGTCTAGAACCATAAACTGTATCTTTGTCAAAGGGGAGAAAACAAAAGATAGACAGAGATGACTACATGTTTTAAAATATTTAGGAAAATATATTTCTTTGTGCAATAAAAGAATATTCCTAAGTGTTCAAAGTTTTGAAAATTTGACCTTTACAATATAGGCAATATCCCTCTTTCCTCATTCCCCTTCAGAAATAATTATGTGATTTTTAAATGCCAGGAGTTATTAAACATCTAGCTACTAATCCCTCCTTTATTTAGCTGGTGTTATGACTGGACTTGTCCAGGAAAAAAAAAAGTCTTTCCAGAGAAATTTGTTTGAGAGATATTTTCTAGATCCTTCAGGGATTTTCTGGGACAGAAAGTTTGATACTGTTTGATGCCTCGGATCTTCATTTTCTCTGTTAATTTCAGCAAACAACCTGACAACTTTAAACTAAAAAACATTGAATTCTTATTATGTGTGTTTACACACTCATTTCCATAAAGCCAGATTATACCCAGGGAGTCTGAACAAATGGCCTCCAGATAAGAGTTAAGATTACACCTTTTGACTAAAATCAAGTGCAGACAATAGTTAAGTAGGCGCTTTTTCTCTGTTTCCTACTTTGATTGTCCTGGAATGAAATCTTAACAGAGTACATGGAATCTAAAGGTTCATGAAATCTCAAGGTACATGGAACTGCCTACACTTTCTGTGTAACTCTGTATGAGAGACAAAAATAATGCATTATACTATTTCCAAAGAAATAAGCACTAGTCATTCTGTTTCACCTAGATTCAGAAAAGAGGTGGCCTGATTATTTAGCATCCCAGTTACAACCAACACTTTTCTTTTTTCCTCTTCTTCTTCCTCCACTCCTCCCTCTTTCACTCCCTCTCTCCTTTCCTCCCCAATTCTTCCTTCCTTCTTTCCTTTCTTTTTTTCCTTCTTTCTAATGACCGTCTGCTCCTTATGGACAAGGCTGTCTTATTTACACTACTCTTACTTGGTACATGTTGCCACAGAGCTGATGGCTACTTAGTAGCTTTTTGATATTGCCATTGCCATTGTTGTTTCTGATTTTCTTAAGTAGATAGATGATTCTTTGCTAAGAGAACTACATTTGGGAACACAGACTCCTAATGCCATATTAAACCTAATGCTTTTTGCTCTTAAAGGACTTTCAGTATCTCATTTGACTCTCATAATAAACATGTAAGGTAACAGAAGGAATTATTTTCATTTTCAGATAAAAAACAATCTCAAAAAAGTTAAAAACCACAGCCGCACATTTAGGAGAGGGCATTGCTGTGTATCCTTCCATTCCAGAAAGTCCTTTAAGATAACAACCACCAGCCGTGCGTGGTGGCTCATGCCTATAATCCCAGCACTTTGGGAGGCTAAGGAGGGAGGATCCCTTGAGCCCAGGAGTTTGAGGCTACAGTGAGCTATGATCGCACCACTGCATTCCAGCCTGGGTGACAGAGTGAGATCCTGTCTCAACAAAGAAAAAAAAAAAGAAGAAGAAAAAGAAAAGAAAGCAACCATCAAAAATGTTTAAACCCTTTCACTGCAAATATTAATTTACAATGAAAGATAAATATAGAATTTCCTTTTATCAAACCTTTTCTATCTGCCACAAATGATCTCAAACAGGAACAGATATTCTCTTTGACATTTATATTCTGTTTGAAGGACATTCCCAAGGCCCTTCTAAAGATGATTAACCCCAAAGAGACTGCCTACATTTACTAAGCTTTTCAAAAATACTGTCTCCCATTCTGCATAAGCATTATGGATCCTCTAAAGCAAAGATCTAGTGAGTAAGAGCAAAGGAAAAAAAATAATATTCATCTAAGGACATTATAAAATCCTGTGCTCATTTAAACTTTAATGAAATGGGTTATAAGCACAACAGAAATGAAAATCTGCAATTAGCCTTTATTTATTTGTTGTCCAGGCTGGAATGCAGTGGGGCAATCCTAACTCACTACAGCCTTGAATGCCTAGGCTCAAGTGATCTTCCTGACTCAGCCTCCTGAGTAGCTAGGACTACAGACACAAGCAACCACATCGGGCTAATTTTTTTATTTTTTGTAGAGATGGAGGGGGGGAGGGTCTCACTATTTTGCCCAAGCTGGTCTCGAACTCCTGGCCTCAAGTGATCCTCCCGATTCAACCTGGGATTACAGGAGTAAGCCACCATGCCCAGCCTGCAAGTGGCCTTTAAAAGCACACGTGCTAAAGTTTAGTACAGCTATTGTATCTAATTGTACACAATCCCTGTGACAAACTGAAATGACAACAAAAACAAAACAGTAAGTGTTGTCCTTTGCCAGCCAACTAAAGTTTTTATTGGCACTAAGAAAGAGGGGATTGATCACAACTCAATAAGCATATTTCTATCAAGGACACAACCTAAGTTATTTAAGTGATGAAAAAGGCACAGAGTGCTTTTTGGGCAAACACACATCCTGAAATTGGAGTGATACTGACAAGATTAATAAGGTTCTGAAAAGAATGACCAAGAAATTTACACATTTTTTACAAAAACAAAACTGCATAATGCCTTATCAGGACTCCATAGAATCTTCAACGAAGCTGGTGTTATCAAAAGTGGGGGGTTTTATTAGGGAGAGAGTGAGGAAGAGGGAGCCAGTGGGCTCAGATGCACAGGTGAGAGCAGATAAATAGGGAAAAGTCAAAGGGCACATGGCACCCTCCCCCGGGAGATCACAGGTTACACGGTAGCAGGGTGTATTGCAGAAACTAGAAGTGGTCCAGTTGCAAAATAGAGAATAGGAAGAAAGATGGGTTTGCAGTTCTCATGCTGAGGATTAGCCTCCTAACAGTTAAGTGGAGCAAAGAATATGGTCTGTAAGGATGAGCCATGCTACCCGACCAGAACTGTACAAAGATTAGGCTGATGGCTGAATTGCCAAGTGCAAAAAGGAAATGCCAACTCACTGTTCCATATCAGGACCCCGTTCTTCTCTCCATTCCCCTGAGGGGAGGGAAAATTGCTAAGGAACAACCAGGGGAGTCACTTGTCAGAGCTGCATGTGCTACATTACAGAGAATCCTAGTAGGGAGCCAACGAGAGGAGGATCTTCAGGGAAGAGGAGCAGCTAGAATAGTATCAGTCCTTAGGCGACACCCTCCATCTGTTTACTCCATGCCCTGTTCCCTCCCTGCCCCTTCTCTGCTTCTGTCTCTCTCTGTCTCTCACACACACACTCATACCCCTATGATGTTCCCCACAATAAGAAACTAAGAACTGTGGTTGCAGGGCCCCACATCTGGACATTCGGACTAGTAAGAGCACCAAGAGAAGCACTAACATTTTGATCATTGTTGTGAAAGACAAGTATTACATTCCTATTGTTTGAACAATATATAGTAAACTGAACATTTGCAACTGGTTGGAAGGCTAAAAGAATTACCTGGAAATGATATAAGACACCTTGAAATTTACAGGGATCCTGCTGCAAACACAATTATAAATTTCTGAGAATCACTTTGGTAGAAAATCCAGAATTGAGCAATGTAAGACTTCAGGATACTGACTCTTCATTTTTTGATTCACAACCCATTTTAAGGAGCTGATATAAGTGGTGGAACCTCAACTCCAGAAAAATACGCATTCACAATGAAATCTATTGATCTTGTATATAATTTCAGGTTGTTCAAGGACCTCCTGAAATTGCTACCAGTTTAAGTATCTCTAAAAGAAAAAATAGATTTGGGAGCCAAGGTTGAAATGATCCCATGAAAATCTTAATAAAAGTTTTGTGTCCACAATGGAAAAAGTAACAGATATTAAATAAAGAAAATCTTTATGACAATCTTTATGACATTAACACAAAGTGCATTAATGAAAATCAATATGGTATGTCAAATTTACATTTTTCCTTTGTTAGCTATAAACTTTTTGAGAGCGCCCACCCTCACGATAATCATGAATATCTGTTTTCTTTGTTGACTACTCATACAAACAAGTCTTTCCTGTGTCTGGTCCTCCACTCAAATGTTCAGTGTCTTCTTAATTTCATAACTTGGAATGGCTCCATATTGTGGTCCCAAAGCAGAACTACAAGGCTTCAAATGGGGAAAATCTGGGAAACTTTTTTTGGGAAAATCCAGAGATAGTTTTCAGACTTCCACCTTGGCATACAGTTCTGTAACTGTAACCCATGACAGCTGCTAGCCAGTGACATCAAAACACTTGGGAGAAGGTGCAGCTTCAATCGCTAGTTTCCCTCATTTCCACAGTCAACACTGCATTTCTAAAATGGAACTCACTTTGCCTCAGTTTCCTTTAGCTTTCCAAATGATGCATTCCAAGAGCATCTTCCTCTCTCCTTTTTTTAAAAACATCTCCTTTTCTAATGCTTCTCTTTCCAAAGTCAGTCCAAACTGAGTACAAATCCAAACTCTGCCTGCTACTAGCAGGATCTCCTCAAGTATAATATATATTAGCTTCTCTGAGCACTCAGTCTCCCCATCTATAAATGAGGGGAATATCTAGCCCACAGGGTTGTTAAGAAAATCAAATTAGTGAATGTATGAAAAGTGCTCAGCAGAATGCCTGGACCACAGAAGGATTTTAGCAAATGTTAGCTCCTCTGCCTTTATACTTTCTCTATGCAAATTGCAAAATTAATTTTTAAAAATGTAATGCATGAGTAAAATAACTGCAATAACAATGTTTTGAAATTTAGCTGTAGATCACACAGATTTGAAATTTGATTACAAAGATGCTTTTAGAAATAATATATTTTACATTATTCATTCTAGTAATATATATGTAAATGTGATAAAACACAAATGGAGTAAAAAAGAGTAAATGAATTAATGACTTCTTCTTCTAATGCTTTAATTAAAGAGCCCAAATGTAAATACATTAAGTTCTGCTTATTTTTGTTAAAGACTACCTTGGTTCCAAGGTTAACACAAAGATTTAAAAATTCATGTGTATGTAATACTGACATGTAGAAAGTTTTCCTTATCAAGAAGCATTCAAAACAAGTAATATAGAAAAAAAACAGAGTTAGATAAACAAAGAGTTCACTATTTTTGTTTAAAGTGTAAACAGAGATCCAGCCCTCAATGTTCTATTTGACCTTCACTCTAGCAAATACCTGCCCAGCAAGCCTTAGAATAATGGAACTGAAAAGGTGGGCGTGGAGGTGCAATTCTGGGTGTGCGTTTCCCAGACTTCACCTCGTGGACTATTCACCTAGCTCTGTGCTCCTTGGACCCAAACGGAAAAGTAGAAGAATTGATTTCATGCAAATGAACATTTCTAATCCAGATCTCCAGTGGAAAGGTCGAGGGGAACCTTAATGGGTCTCTTGAATGGATCCCACAGTTAGGAAATCTAGCGATCCAATGCTCCCTGAAAGGATGTGTAAATAACCTAACAGCAAAACTGTGAAACGCCATTAGAATCAAACTAGAAGCCAGTGGCAATTGCAGAACACCTTAAAAAATGACTGTCCTCTCCTCGGAGCTCTTGAGAACACACATCTGACAGGAAAGGAAACCAAAGAAAAGGAGGAAATGGATTAATGGCTTCTTCACAGTTCCCTGGTTTAACTGGCAGAGGATGTTTCCAAATTCCAAATTCCTTATGTATATTCCAGTCCTCTCCCTGGTGATCAGTCCCAGTTTGCCACTGCCAGAGAGAGCTATTTGTGCAAGAGGAGGGAGGGAGAAGAGAAGAGGAGGGAGGGAGAGAGAGAATGAAACAGGGAGAGAGAGACTGTCTACCCTCTACTGGAAGAACTTTCAAAATGTACATGTAACATCAGGAAGGGAGGAGGGAGGAGGGGAAAAAAGGAAGGAAGGAAGAAGCAAACTATGTAGAAACAATGTAAGGTTGCCAATCAAAAATTGTCTTTTCCAAAAAGCCTGAATATTTGACTTTACTTTGTTAAGCTGCCAAATATCAGACAGATATCCATTTGCTTTAAAAGAATCCTTTAGAAAATGCAATGTCTCTGTAAACTGCCAAATTCTTCAGTTACTCACACACTGTTGTGAACGGGGGCCAGCTGCCCCTAATCCCTACATGAGATCCGCAGCAAAGAGAGGACGATGACTGGCCCAATCATCGATGAATGGTTATGTTTCCTGTATTTTACATAACTTATCTCATAGAATCTTCACAACCGTGCCAAAAGGTTATTAAGCCACATTTTAGACAAGGAAATCAAGCTCAGAAAGAAAGAGAAACTGTAAATCACTCTCTAACAGGTGGGGCTGTGACTGGAATCCAGTTGTCTGCTTACTACGTGAAGGACAGAAGGGAAGATCCCTGTGAGAGCGGTTAGAGAACACAAAGAAGCTGTGCGAAGAGCAAAACTTGCGTGGTTTTTCTTTTTCTTTTCTTTCCTTTTTTTTTTTTTTTATGAGACAAGGTCTCTCTCTGTCACCCAGGCTGGAGTGCAATGGCACAATCATAGCTCACTGTAGTCTCGAACTCCTGAGCTCAAGCGATCTTCCTACCTCAGCCTCCCAAGTAGCTGGGACTACGGGCATGTTCCACCTGGCCCCTCGTGCTTTCTCAATTTGCCTGTGGCATTCTCTGCACTGCACCATGCACCATGAAGCATGCATGGGCTTCAACCTCCAAGACCTAGAACTTACAGTGGTGGCTATTATAGTTGTTAGCATTAAAAGCGGCCCACTTCCAAATTACAAATTCTTGATTTGTACACAACGACAAAATAGGCTTTTATGGGCAGGCCTGGGAATCATACCACAATTTACAACCTAACCTCTTCATAAATTGTTTCCTCTCTGTGCATGATGATGGCAGAGCAAAGAGTACATGCAGTGTCCCTAGAATAGGAAGTCTGCATCAACCTCTCAAATTTCTGAAAGGAAGCTTAGAGTAAATTTTCTCTTGCCTAGTTTTTCTAACCTAATTTTGTTTACAAACACCCAGAAGATGTCAAATGTCATCTCAAATCCTACACAAATTATATGCGTTTGTTCTTACTGCTTCTTTGGAGAATAAGGCAAGTCTCAAGATAAACTGTTGTGGGTGATGACATCATTCTGTGGACAAAGTTCTCTTAAAGCTGATAATAACAGAGGGGGAGAAATTCATGGAACAAGCAAGCAAAATCTGCTTTTGTCTAATTGTGCTCTTTGCTAGCAGCACTTGCTCATTATGTAAGGATTATAAACCAACTCCGTACACAGCTATGGACTACTGCCCACCCAACACACAGAAGTCACTAATTATAACATTATGTTCCATTAGGAACTAACACAGACTTCAACTGCTTTTACATGCAGTTGACCCTTGAACAACATGGGTTTGAACTGCACAGGTGCAGTGGACTTTTTTCTGCCTCTACCACCCCTGAGACAGCAAAACCAACCCCTCCACTTCCTCCTCTTCTGCCTACTCAACGTGAAGATGAGGATGAAGACCTTTATGATGATCCCCTTCCACCTAATGAAGAGTAAATATATTTTCTCTTCCTTATGATTTTCTTAGTAACATTTCCTTTTCCCTGGCTTACTTTATTGTAGGAATACAGTATATAATACATATAACATCAAAATATTTGCTAATAGATTGTGTTATCGGTAAGGTTTCCAGTCAACAGTAGACTATTAATAGTTAAGTTTCGGGGGAGTCAAAAGTTATATGTGGATTTTTGACTACACAGGGATCAGCATCCCTAACCCCCAAATTGTTCAAGAGTCAACTGCATAAAAGAATACACAAGGGCAACTAGTTGCAACTTTGCTAATACAGTACTTACAAATTAGCAAGATGAAATCATTTTTCCTAAAAACAAGCACCTGTTAGAGTTTTATGAACATTGCTTTATTATTTCTCCCCTACCACTGAGAGTTACTTGATTATTTGATTATCAAATGGAAAGTTTCTCTAGCTATGGCAGTCTCCACTGAGTGTCAAATGTCAAATTCCTGGACAATACAATGTTCTACCTCAGATGGAAGAATTTCATACAGCCTTAATTATTCTGCATTCATATCGTCTCTGTGTCTGTGTTTGCAACTCTCCTGCATTTGTTCATTAAGGTTTGATCACTAGGTTACTAATGGCTCTGCAACAGAAACTTACCTTTCCTTTCTTTTACATATTTGTAAAGTTTGACACTCTAAATTAGCATAGTTGGTACTTAACACATTTCTGACAGAACAGCTTATGAGGAAATATCCACATCTCCTAAAGAGATCTTCTAACTTGAAGCCTTTATGTTCTAATTCACCTGGGATCCATGAAACTTCTAAAGTTGTACACAAATTTTTGGAGTGCTTCCATTTTTCTAGAGGTAGAGTCCACAGCTTTTATTAGAGTCTCAAGGAGATGGGAGGTTATAAGAGGAAAATAAGGTTAACATACACCATTATAATTGATCTTGTAAAGAATAGTAAATAAATACAAATTTAAATAGGCTCCCACTTATTAGCTGTGGATCTAGGGTGAGTCACTCAATCTCTCCAAAGCCTTAGTTTCTTTTTCTATAAAACAGGGATAATAACAGCACCTACCTTATCATGGCAGACAAGGTAATTTGTACCAACTCCCACTACTAAGGGAAACTATACAAATCAGACAAAATATACTTTAAAATATCAAAAAATTTCAAAAAGACAAATTACCTCACCTGGGGGAAAGACAGATTTAGGGGAACAGCCCTGTATTTGGGGCAACTATTACTTGGGGAAGCATTTGCCTATTCCAGAGGGAGCTACTGAGTGGCTGGGAGTAGTCTGGGTGAGCTTTTAACAGAATCATGGACTGGGTAGACCAGGGTAGGGGTCAGTGCCACCAAAGAGGTAGGGAAGCTAATGATGCTCCCCTTTTTGAGGGTTGGGACCATGGACAGCTATAACTTAATTTGAATCCTAAGTAAGCAAAACCACCCAGGTTAGAGCTCAGTTTTAGAATTTACTGATAACTAAAATTAAAGTGATTTTAGTTTGCAACTGGCAGGAAAAAAAAATCTGTCTAATAAAAAATAACATTATCTTTTGCTTCAGATTAGTTCTACAAAGTAGAAGGACAATGTCCTGTTTATAATTAAAATTAGCCAGGCATAAAGGTTTGACTTAACAGCATGAATGAAAACTCGGAGAAATAACAGACAGTAGAACAGACCCATGTGGGCTCAAGATATTTAAGTCAACAGAAACTTTAAAAGAACTATACTTGCTCAAAAAAGAAAACAAGATTGAGAGTTGTGATAACTGGAAATTATAAAAATGAATCAAACAGAAATTTTCTAATTGAAAAAATAATTTTAAATCATTGGGCTTAACAGAAGATTATATATAGTTCAAAGGACAGTTATTAAATTGAAACATGGATCAGAAAAAAATAACTAAAAGTAAGTAAAAAGTAATAGACGACATAGATGATACTATGAAAATGTCTAATAAACATGCAACTGGAACAGCAGAAAGGGAGAAGAGAGGATGGGGGCAAAGCCATATTTGAAGAAACAGTGGATCAGAAGCTTACAAAACCAGTGGAAGAGGTACTAAAGAAGAACTACTACCCCCAAGAAGAATTTTTTTTTTTTTTTGAGACAGTCTCGCTCTGTTGCCCTGGCTGGAGTGCAGTGGCATCATCATAGCTCACTGCAACCTCAAACTCCTAGGCTCAAGCAATTTTCTGCCTCAGCCTCCCGAGTATCTGGGACTAGAGGCATGCTCCACCACTCCCAGCCAATTTTTCTTTTTTTTTGATAGACAGTGACTCGCTCTTGCTCAGGCTGGTCTCGAACTTCTGACCTCAAGTGATCCTCCTGTCTCAGCATCCCAGAGTGTTAAGATTACAGGCCTGAACCACTGAGACCAGCTCCCAAGCAGAATTTTTAAAAATCCATAAATATCTAGTAAACTTCAGAAAAGCTAAGCTTCAGAAAGCTAAACTCAAAGAGAAGACTTTAAAAGCAGTTAGAGAAAAAAGATATGCTACCTACAAAGGAACAATAATTCATAGTGGCAGTACTTCTCAAAAGAAATAATGTAGATCAGAAGACAATGGAACAACCATGCTTAAAAAATATTAATGGCCAACCATTCAAACCAAAAATATTGTTCAAGAACAAAAGCATGGGCCGGACGTGGTGGCTCACGCACGCCTATAATCCTAGCACTCTGGGAGGCCAAGGTTGGAGGATCACTCAAGATCAAGAGTTCAAAACCAGCCTGAGCAAGACCGAGACCCCGTCTCTACTAAAAAGAGAAAGAAATTAATTGGCCAACTAAAAATATATAGAAAAAAATTTTTAAAAAAAGAATGAAAGCATGATGAAGACATTTGCAGACAAACAAAAAGTGAGAAAATTTGTCACCAGTGGGTTCTCATTAAAGGAAAGAGTAAAGGATGTTTTTCAGGTAGTACAAAAGGATTCCAGAAAAAATGGTCAGAGATGGAAGAAGGAAATAAAGCAAAAATGGTAAACATGTGGAACTCTAACTGAAAATACAGACTTTTAAAATGGTAATACCGGTACTTGGCCAAACACAGTGGCTTACACCTGTAATCTCAGCACTTTCGGAGGCTGAGGTAGAAGGATTGCTTGAGAACAAGAGTTCAAGACCAGCCCGGGCAACACAGTGAGACCCTATCTCTACAAAAAAATTTTTTAAAAATAGGCTGGGCATGGTGGCATGCACCTGTAGTGCTAGCTACTCAGGAGGCTAAGGCAGGGCAATCACATGAGCCCAGGAGTCTGAGATTACAGTGAGCTACAACCATGCCACTGCACTCCAGCCTGGGTGACAGAGTGAGACCATGTCTCAAAAAAAAAAAAAAAGAAAAGAAAAAGAAAAAAAGTAATAGTTACATGTTCTTGGGTTGAAAATATGTTAAAAATTAAAATACACTACAATAATAGCATGTAAATTGTTGGGGAGTAGGGAGTTAAGAGTATTCCATGGTCCTTGCATTATCTTTGAAAAGATGAAAAGTACCAATTTAAAAAATAAAAGTACCAGTTAACAGTATACTTTAATAAGCAAAAAATCATTTGTAATCTCCAGAGTAACTACTAAAAGAATAAGGAAATGAATATAAAACTTATAGCTAATAGAGGCTCAAAAAGTGTAACTTAAAAAAAAAAATTAATTCCCATATCCCACCAAAAGGCAAGGAAGGAAAATAAAAAGAACACAGGGCAGGTATAAAAAATAGAAAGCATTTTGTAAAACACCAGATTTAAACCCAAGTCACATGTACATTGACTTACTAATCCAATTAAGAGGCAAAGATTTTCAAAATGTATTAAGGAAAAATGAACTATCTGCTATTTATAAAAGACATATCTGTAACATGGTTATAGAAAGGTTGAAGGTAAAAGTATGAAAAAGAGATACCATCTGAACACTAACCAAATAAATCTGTTCTAACTATAATGAGGCTAAAGCAATTCTTGAGATATAGGTGAACATTTAATAATGATAAAATGCTCAATTCATCAGGAAAGTACTACAATTATAAATTATAATGCTACCTTATTAGGATTATTACATGCAAGTTCAGTCAAACACTTGTAAATCAGTTAATATAAGTCATCACACTAATGGAATAAAAGAGAAAAGTCATATGATCACTTCAATAAACATAGAAAAGCATTTTTTAAAATGCAACATCCATATATAATTAAAAACTCTTGGCAAACTAGAAATAAGAACTCCTTAAAATGAAAAAAAATCTGCAAAAATCACCATAGTTCACAATGAACAAATATTGAAAGTCTTTCTTTTGAGACCTGGAAAGGGACAAGGATACGTACTATCACCATATCAATTCGTAATTGTAATGATGTCCTAGACTGTGAAGAAAGGCAAAGAAAAATTTTTAAAAAGCATAAAGATTAAAAAAGAAATAAAACTGTCAATATGATCAGATGATGTGGTTGTATATATAGAAAATACAAAAGGTACAGATAAATGACCAGAATTCATTTCTTAAATTAGCTACATTCTGGATACAAAGTCAATAGAAAAAACAACTATAATTCTCCGTTCCAGCAAAAAAGAAATAGAAAATGAAATTTTAAAAAGACATAATATATATAACAAAGTAAAAAATGTGAAATACCTAGGAATAAGTCTAATAAAAGATGTGTAAGACCTCTACATAAAAATCTTTGAAACATTGCGAGAAATTTTTAAAAATCCAGATAGATAGAGAACATACTATATGTTCAAGGACCAGAATACTGGATGCTATAAAGGTAACAATTTTGCCCAAATGTATTTACAGACTCAATATAATCTCAATCAAAACCCCAATAGTTTTGAAGTCTTTGTGGCCGCTGTTGTTTTGTTTTGGTGGAACAAGCTGATTCTAAAATACAGACAGTTTGACTTTCTATTTTTACACTTCACAGTGATGCAAAAACTGTACACATTCAGTTTGCTCCTTGACTTGCAACGGGGTTACATCTGAATAAACTCATTGTAAATTAAAGATACCATAACTCAAAAATGCATTTTTGACTTAACAATATTTTCAACTTACGATGGGTTTATTGGGATATAACCCCATTATAAGTAGAGGAGCATCTGTATTGTGTAAATGCGAAAGTCGAAGAATAGCCAAGAAACTCTATGAGAACAAAGAACAAGATTAGAGAACTTGATCTACTGAATATAAACTCTTATTATAAAACTACAGTGCGGTATTGGGGCAAGAATATACTAATAAACAAAAGGAATAGACTAGAAAACCCAAAACAGACCCACACACATTTGGGCATGTGAATTCTGATCAAGCTAGCCCTACAGTGCAGTGGGGACAGAATGGCCTTTCCGGTAAATCACACTGGGGCAAATGAATGTCCACAACAAATTTAAAAAATAATACTTGGCCCCAACCTCATACAATATGCAAAAATTAATTGCCAGTGATTTGGGGGTTACAACTGCAAAGTTCCTAGAAGATAATATAAAAGAATATCTTTATAACCTCAGAGTAGGAAAAGACTTATTTAACAGGACACAATAAAACACTAACCATAAAGGAAACGGAATCTGTAAAGGACTCGAAGGAATTAGTAAATTAAGAATTTTCTTTTCATCCTTTACTGAATAAATAGGCAAGAAACAAAAGATTTTGCCACATGTGTAACCAACAATGGATGGGCTTGTATCTAGAATATATTCTAAAAATTCCTACGAATCAGTAAGAAAAAGACAATCCAGTAGAAAAAATGGACAAGAGACTTGAACAACCAAGTCACTAACATGGTTGTTAAAATATTCCAAATGGCCAATAAATATATGACGAGATACTCAAGTTCATCAGCCATGAAAAAGCAAATTAACCCCCAATGTGATATTACTGCAAAACCACCAGAATGGCTAAAATCACAAAGACTGACAGCGTTGGCAAGGATATGGGATGGAGCCAGGGAAACTCCCATATGCAGCTGGTGGGAGTATATTGATACAATTACTTTGGAAAACAGTTTGGTATCATCTGCTAAAGTTGATAGTACATTTATCCTATAAGGTAGCAATTCCTCTCTGGTGTATAAACCAAATAGAAACATATGCCCTCAGGCATCAAGAAACATGGCCCAAAATGACCATAGCCACATTATCTATAATACCCCAAAGTGGGTCGTCCAAAGGCTCACCAATAATACAGTTAATAAACAATAGATAAATAAATTGTGATATACGCATATCATAGTTTTCTATACAGAATAGAAAAATGAATGAACTACAGCCACCGGCAACAACATTCAAGAATATCACAAACACAAGGCTGCGCAAAAGACTCCAGACACAAACAAATACACACTCTATAATTCCATTTTAATTTTTTGCTAAAAAATCCAGGCAGGCTGGGCACAGTGGCTCATGCCTGGTATCCTAGCACTCTGGGAGGCTGAGGTGGGAGGATGGCTTGAGGTAAGGAGTTTGAGACCAGTCTGAGCAAGAGCAAGACCCTGTTTCTACTAAAAATAGAAAAAATTAGCTGGGCATGGCGGTGCACACCTGTAGTCCCAGCTACTTGGGAGGCTGAGGCAGGAGGATCACTTGAGCCCAGGAGTTTGAGGTTGCTGTGAGCTAGGCTGAAGTGATGGCATTCTAGCCCCAGCAACAGAGTGAGACTCTGTCTCAAACAAACAAACAAAACAGGCAAAACCACCAGAATATTGTGTTTAGAGATGTGTTCTTTGTTGGCAAAACTATAAAGAAAAGCAAGGAAGTGTTTATCCAAAAACATCAGGCCGGGCGCGGTGGCTCACGCCTATAATCCTAGCACTCTGGGAGGCTGAATCAGGAGGATCGCTCAAGGTCAGGAGTTGGAAACCAGCCTGAGCAAGAGAGAGACTCCGTCTCTACTGAAAAATAGAAAGAAATTAATTGGACAACTAAAATATATATATATATGTATATATATATATACATATATATATATATATATAGTAGCCAGGCATGGTGGCTCATGCCTGTAGCTCCAGCTACTCGGGAGGCTGAGGCAGAAGGATTGCTAAAGCCCAGGAGTTTGAGGTTGCTGTGAGCTAGGCTGACACCTGGATCCAACTCTCAGGGACTCCAGTCACATCATCCCTGCCTCTTGTTTTTCAGGCCTATGTAGGTAACAGCTCCCACTGCTAAAACCAGTGTAAGGTTCTGATAACCCTGACTCCATCTTTCTAAGTCGTCCTTTCATTAAACTCTCTTCATGTGAACTAGGTTGGATTCTGGTTTCTGCTGGGACCGTGTGGAGTGGCAATTTTATATTAATTTATGTGATTATTTCATCAACATCTGTCTTCTCCTAGACTGTGAGCTTCGTAACACTGGCACTTCAGAAGGTGCCAACAAATATTTGTTAAATGATTTAGTGAGTTAATGAATGAATGAATGAACTCACATTAGAATAAGAATATACTATACATTGTATAAACATTTCAACCATTGTTGGTTGAAAATAGCCTTTGTTGTCATGAATATATTTACTCATGACAATAATTTCAATGATGCCAGCAATAAGTGCAATAGTCGTGATTTCTCAATTTAAAAGATATAATTTTATCTATCTGAACTAAGTCATCAATGATGAGATGAGATTCCAAGTGGACTGTAGTCAGTTACAGCTCTAAGAATCAGTAGGAAGACAATAAAAATGTTAAGTAGAAAAAGAAGACTTTGTATCCCTGAATTTTTCACATCCTATTATTGCAAACGAGCCAGGTAAATAGATACTAATGGTTACAAGACCTAAGGGGGTTAAATCCAGCAGAAATATTCTGTCACTACAATAAACTGACTATTCTACATTGTTGTCTTAGGCTTAAAGGAGAATAGAGTGATCCCAATATTAGATATGCAAGTTACATATTAACATTTATAGTTAGACTTCTACAAAATGAACTGGAAAATTCTGATTCCAATTCATTGGTCAGTATTTCCAGAACGGGATCTGAAGCTTTGCCTTTCTCTTTTATGGCAGGAAAAGTGCAACAGCAACAACAAAAAATCTAACTACCTACAAGCCATTTGATGCACTAGCAAGATCTTTCGAACATATACCAGTATACATTTCACGAGGATTTTATCTTGAGAAAACTAATTTATAAAAATAATCACAACTAAATACATACTATACCGAGAATTTTTATTTCATAGCAGGGCATTTTGAAAAAACAATCTACCTAGTATGCAAATTCCGGAAGGGTGATATATGCTCAACTCTGAAGAGGTAAAAGTTCATCTCTTTTTGACAGTCTCCTTCCTAGCGAAACATCTACTATCTGTTAACTTTTTCACTGTAAAAAGTATTCCAGTTCTGTTCACTCCAAGGGGAAGAGGGAGGAAGGTCCAATTTCTCTAGTATGGTATGTGTTCGATATTGTTTGTAACTTCCCACCATGCAAATTAGTTAGTTAATAAAGGAAGACCTTTCTAATATGGCACTACTTTATGGGTTTGACTGATTTTGTAATCCTGATCGCTATGACATGGCCTCAGTAACAATACCTTGTCAAGGGGTTCGGGGAAGAGGTGATGGAGCTAAAATGGTTAAAATGCAGTTATACAGCCAATTATTTTTACAACCAGAACCCGATAACTTGCTGTGTTTTACGTCTAATTCGGTGCAACAAAAGAATTCCTGTCTCCTTATTCATTTCTCTTAGGTCATAACTAATATAGGAAATGACCACATCAGCTCCTTACTGATCGCTTCTGTGGGAACAAAAGAGCATTTTATACCTGATCCTGCTGTCGCCAGTGAAGAAAGTGAAGTAAAAACATTCCTCCATCCCTCTTCTCCATAAGGAAAGCAATATATTTTAGAAAGGGGGGAGGGGTGGGAATACCGCATTCAATTTATAAGGGATAATACTCCCTCCACCCCAGACTCACTCTTCGGCACGCTCACCGCCACCACCCACCCACTCGCGGAGCGCCAGGACGCTAAGGGGCCCACAGCCTGACAGGGTGAGAAAAGAAGCATCTCTTTCCAGTCTGAAAATCACGACTCCTGCTGCCTTCCACGCAACAAGGCAGGGCGGGTCGCCCAGCCCCAGGGGACCGGGCGGCGTCGCGGTGCCCGCAGCCCAGGACCCGGGCGGCGCCGCAGCGCTCGGTCCCCCTCCCACGGGGACCGGCCGGGGGCCCTTACCCGCCAGTCCGCCGCCACCGCCTCCGTCGCCGGCGTGCCCCTTCCTCCGCTGCAGGATGAAGTACGGGTTGGCCCTCTCGGTGATCCACAGCGCGTTGGCCAGCAGCACCTCCTCGGGGTTCACCCACATGTTCCCGGCGGCCGCGGGCGGACGCACAAAGGGGCCGCGGGTCGGGTCCCGCACCCAGCACCGCGCACAGGCGCGCACTCCCGGGCACACGCGCGCCCGCTCGCCCGCTAGGTGCGGCGGCGGCGGCCGGCGACTTCACCAGGGGGCGGCCCGCGGCGCCCGGGCCACAACAAAGCCCCAGCAGGCGGCCGGGGACGACAGCGAGGACGCGGGCACGCCGAGCTGCATCCTCCCCGCGGCGCCGCCGCCCCTCGAGAGCCCGCGGCCGCAGACGCCCAGGCCTGCCGTTCCGCAGCCCGGCTCCGGCCCAGGGCGGCGGGAGGAGGAGGAGGAGGAGGAGGAAGGGGAGCGGGAGGAGGAGGAAGTGGTGTAGCTCAGTCCTGGGATCCGGCTCCGCAGCGGTCACGGCCGCGGGCGACGCGAACAGATTCGGCCCCGCGGTCAGGGCCGAGCTGGCCCGGGGCTATTCTGCTCCCGCAGCGCCACCCGGACTCCTGAGTCGCTTCTGTCACTACCTGCCCAGAGCTCCCGCAGTCGCCGCGCCTTAACAGTCGGTGTCCGGGCCACTCGCACAGCCAGCGAAGCCCCGCTCCCCGCTGGAAGGACGCTCCGGGCACTGCGAATGAATGACGACAGAGCGGCTCACTTGCAGCGACCGCGGGTGGCACCAGCTTCCGCGGACGCAGTTGTTCGTCCGCGAGCTCTTCGCACCGAGGTGGGCAGCTGCGGCTGGCTTCGGAGGAACCTTCCGGGGACCGTGTGCCAAGCACTGGGCCACACGCCCATCCCAGCAGGGAGAACGCTGCGAGCCTGCATGGGTGTGTGTGTGCTGTTTGCGTGTTTAAGGTTGACGCTCTATAGGATAGCGCCACCCATTTTCCCAGGAAACCTGTGTTCCAAGGTTCCAGACCTGGAGCTAGATTAGACACCCAGGTCGGAAGTGGACGCGGCCAATGGTTGTAGATGTTTTTGTTTCCTGCATCCCTAGGGCAAGTCATGCGCTACACTTGTCACTGCTGTGACCCTCCCCCTCTCCACTCCATTGTAATTAAAGTGGCCCAGCTAAGTGCATTACATCACTTCTTTCCTTGACCTGTAGGGCATGAGCAATAGCGAAGTTGGAAGCAGCCCAAAAGCTTAGACCAACTAATTCACACCACAGCTGTTCCTATATTAGGCATTTGGAGCTTCAAAACTGGACGTGGCAGAAATTAGAAATTTATCCACGCTTAATACATGATTAAATATTTTTTCGAAAATCAGTGAAATCAGAGATACACAAACCAGGCCAGCTTTATCCCTAGACAGTTTCAGTTTCCCCAAGTACTTCCAGTCTCTTGTGGTGATCACAACCCAATCTGCCTACATATCTGATGACCTTTCTCTTTTTTTTCACCCAGGAGATCTGGAGGATAGTTCAGCAAAAAGAGGCTCCTCTTTCCAGAGATGGGAATTCACCAGACTCTGCTTTGTTGTGGATGCTGGCCAATCCCAGGGACTTCTCACTTTCCAAATGAGCAAAGCATTCAAATGAGACTGTCTTGCATGGACTTCAAAATTTGTACTTATAAAACTCTGACCTATATTGTTGAATTACTTCAAATGGCCAAGTAAGTAAATCTCCAGCCCTTCTAGTGAGGCTACCATAATATTTGTTAGTTTCCTACCCCTTGGGCCATCAAGCAATGTAAGTTTCCCTTTCTTTACCCAAAGCTTAGACGGCTAATTGATAGATCTGCCTCTTTTGACAGATCTTTGGCCTCGTCTACAAGCACTTTAGACTCCAAGGCATGAATGGAAACTTCACATATTTAACCCAAACTGAAAAATGTCATTTGGCACTTGGAGTCACAGCATAGTGTCTTCAGTCACAGAATAGACATATAAAAAACAACAAGCAATGAGATCACAAATTATACATATGTGAAAATTATATCAATATTTATTTATATAACTTTTAAGTTTTTGGAAGTGTTTCCGTATATATTCTTTCACTTGATGTAATTGGCATTTTAAGAGGTCTGCTAATCGCCCTAATACTATGTTGGGCTCAGAAAATGATACCCCCGAGTATGGCACTATGGCATGCAGAGTGCTTGGAAGGCCTCAGGAGCAGCCTGAGAAGCGAAGTCTCTTGGACCATCTCCTGCCCTTTTGTCTGAGCCCGTTTTTTCCCCTGAAGTGGGTCGTAGA
This sequence comes from Cheirogaleus major, assembly GCA_963574435.1. Lineage (NCBI taxonomy): Eukaryota > Metazoa > Chordata > Mammalia > Primates > Cheirogaleidae > Cheirogaleus > Cheirogaleus major. Next base: position 37,918 of record CAUYPO010110840.1, read on the forward strand.
AACCAGAACTCCTCCTTTTCCAAGGCGCGTCATAGAAACTAAAATCCCTCTACCTAAAGGAAGCCATAAAACCTAGAAACGTTACTGTAATCTTCTCCCACCTTTACGTTCAGGAGCTGGCATAAAGAATAGAGAAGTAAAGAAATTCTCTGACCTACCTTGTCTGATAGCAGGTCCTCTTTCTAAAGGGGTCCTGCCCTACTGTACCAGGGAGGAAGAAATGCTACACAGAGAGGCCAAGAAGAATCTGAACAGACAGGCTTTGTGCGGTTTCCCCCTCAGTCTCTTACCATTAGATCATACCCTGTTGTCCAATCACATTTGCCCACAGCTGTCCATTCTTCATCGAACCTAAGTGTAAAAATGGACAGTTGTCCCTGGGTCTTTGGGTCCTCATTTCTGAAGGTTCCTATGTCACATAAAATTGTGGTTAAATATATTTGTTATGCTTTTCTCTTGCTAACCTGTCTTTTGTTATAGGATTATCAGCTGTGACCCTTATGATGGGTAAGGAAAGGTTATACCTTTCCACCCCACAACTATCTCTTGGAGCGCCCTTGTCATACTACTCAAAGTTGTGGCTTGACACCAAAACCTCTACCCTAGCCCTAAAGTATAAATTTAGCTTAGCCTTTTTTATGTTCTGGTGCTAAAATGCTATTTTCTTATACAATTCATGCATGCATTCATTCATTTGTTAATTTCAATATATAATTTTTGAATGCCTACTATACTCTAAGTCCTGGGATAAAAAGTGAACAAAACATATAAAAGTCCCTGTTTTTCTGATGAGCAAAATGTAAAATTAATAATAATGATAACCAAAACAAATTCATAAAAATGTTCTTTGAAAACAAAATTTGATACCAAAAGGAAAGAAGAAACATTTAAAAATACTTAGCTATTTTCTAGTTTCTTGGAAAAATTAGAACACATTCTCTCCAGGAAATAAGGGTTGCCATTATTATAATGAATTGTGATAACCGATAGTAGAAGAACATTGCAAAAAACTAGAGGAACTACAAGGAATTTGTGGTGGCTTGCTAGTCCAGCACAGCTAACTGCTCTCTTAATAATAAAAAAAGACAATCAAATATACCTGAACTAGAAATGACACAAAGGAGAACCTAATTAATGTAACCAGTTCCTCTGTGAAATAGATGAATATTTTTAGCATTCAATTAATTCTCATTGGTTTTAAGCCCAAGGATGGTCTCCCACTTGAAGAGGAAAAGCATTAAACAGATGCCTAGATAAGGTGGAGGCCAATGATGTTTTTGTCTCTGTGTTCCCGAGATCTCTCCCTCTCCCCTCCCCTAATGGAAAGAATCAATCCAAACAGGATTCTGATGGCCTGACCTTTGAGCAATTAATTGGTTTATTACTTTGTGATCAGATCTGACTGAAGCAAAACTACAAGGGTAGTAAATTTGCCTTTGGCAGTTCTCACCCCATTCCTACAGTGTGCCCCCCTTTTCTGCTTTTCACCTTCACAGTGGTGTGTTCCCCCCCACCCTTATCTCCACTCTTCCCTTACTAAGTCCTCTACTTTGTCTTCTTGGAACTTTCTGCCCACACACCTCATCTGTATAGAGTACCCTTGACATAAGTAACTCCATCTTAGAAAAAGACTCCATCCTACATCTCAAAAGGCCCCATGCCAACAGGGACCACATGTTCCCCTAATCAATAGAGACCACACCCAACCAGACAAGGGCATAACTCTTTACTATCAGCCCTCACCAGAGGACTCAGGGACTTTAAATAGAGCAGGATTTCACCAGTTTGACATGGATGTCTCAATAAACGCTGTCCCTTGTGTTGCTGCCCTCAACACCCAGCATCTGCTGCCCAAGGCTTTGCTCAAATCAAGGACTCTTCCCTGCCCAAATCAAACACTCTGCCTTGCAAGGCATTGATGACTATCTGGATCAGACCGGGACACTCTCCTTGTCCATGTCGCTCTCCTTGGACTGGTTCATTAACCCTTTTTCTTACCCCCTTTCTCTTGTTGTTAAATGTCACCTTGTTTGATGTGAAAATTTTAATCTATAATAATTATACATTGCATGAGTACACTACTAAGTATGGATTTTAGTATTGACTGATTTGTGGAGAGGCTTGAGCCTGTGTGCCTGTGGCTCTGATTTTTTTTAATTTAATTTAATTTATTTTTATTTCAGCATATTATGGGGGTACAAATATTACGGTTATGTATATTGCCCATGCCCCCCTCCCCCCTTGAGGCAGAGCCTCAAGCATGACCATCCCCCATACGTTGCACATCTCATTCATTATATTTGTATATACCCATCCCCTCCTCCCCCCTCCCACCCGCCCAACACCCGACAAATGTTATTCCTGTATGTCCACTTAGGTGTTGATCCATTAATACCAATTTGCTGGTGAGTACATGTGGTGCTTGTTTTTCCATTCTTGAGATACTTCACTTAGTAGAATGGGTTCCAGCTGTATCCAGGAATATACAAGAG